>JAFEMH010005726.1:0-151525 GCA_022495995.1 Adenophora triphylla var. japonica
ATCAACATTTTCTTCAATGTGTTCTTATTTACTTGCAAATGCATTTTCAAGAACCCTAAAAACCATTTTCAAGCACCAAATCTTGATTTAAAGAAAGGATAAAATTCCCGCTTCCCGAAGCAAATGAAGTGCTTTAGTCCTAATGTACCCCAAGGGGATGGTTTGGTATAGTTGATTCACCACTAAAATGTCAAGTGATCACTAACCAAAGAGCAACCTAGGGAAATGGGGACAAGCATGGATGCAAAAATCCCCTTTAAAATCATTTTTCCTTTCTTGAGAAGTTCTTTGTCCGGTAGCAATTTTCCAAGACCCCAGTCCATTGTCTTAATTTTTGGACACAGATAAACTTGGAATTTGGTGTTGACTACAAAACACTTTTTGTAGCCAACATCCAGAGCTTTCCAGACATATTTTTACTTTATTTTTTGCGTGAGTAAAACTCCCTTTTTCAAATTTTCTTTTAGAAGCCAGTTCATCAGCTTCTGGAAATCCAGATTTCATATCTGAGATTTCCAGAAGGTTTTGACCCCTCAAATCTTCTCCAAAATGGAAAATTCCTTCGCACAAATCTTATTTAAGGTGTCTGGAACAACTTTCATTCTACGAGTTTATCCAGATTATGAAGTTTTAAGGCCCTTGAATCCATTTCAAAATCAAAGGTCCACTGCCTTTTTCATTAAACGAAATGACTCTCAACTTCAAAAGGTCTTTTGAGTACCAAATCTCAATCCAAAAATCTTCCAAAAAATCATGGGATCAGTTTAAAGTCTTAAAAAGACATCCCAATTTTTACTTTCCTCAGTTTTGAATTATTTTGGCCAAAACACACACAAATGATTTTCAGCTTGGAAGACTCGTTTTACGAGGCATTCCGGGTGCACACTAACGTCCTTCCCGGCGTGTAACATGACCTCCGAACCCAAATCTCTAATCTCGGGCATTTTTCAAAGTTTTGGCCCTTAAAACAAAAATGGCGTGGCGACTCCGTGTTTCCGGGTTTTATTTGGTTTTTCAAAGAAACGCAAGAATCGAATTTCTCCCGCGAAATGGCACACCTTCATCACAGTGGCGACTCCGCTGGGGACGTAGCTTTTTCTAAAAAAAAATGATATTTGGTATATTGGTGGAAACCATTAAACTTCCCGTTATCGCCTCCTAACACGAGTCGGGGATAAATTGTGGTTTAACAATCCCACGTACCGGTATCATTGTTTTAAAAAAAAAAAAGCTTTTGAGGGTCAAGCTTCCGTCCCGGCTTTGAAAATCATTTGTGTGTGTGTGTTGATTTTTGCACATTTTTCGTGTTGTTTTGGCCGCCTCGGAAAAAGTCAAAATTTTGACTGTCGGAATCATGTCCCTAACTGTCGGAATTCTTGTGCTTATATGCTTATATGTGCATTAAATTTCAAAAAAAAAAATTCAAAAAAAAAAATTTCAAAAAAAAGAAGAAAATTTTCAAAAAAAAAAAATCATGCATCATATTTTTAAGACACATAAAAAATTTCTATTTTACTCAGAAAAAGAAGATAGACTGCTTGCACACTACGCGCACGTGACCTTACATTGCACTACATCCCTAACCCGGGGAAATCCTTGTCGCGGCCCGTTTGGTCTTATTACGCCTCTCGGTGCAAGCACAGGACTACCCAAACATCCCATGGAGCCTCGTGTCGACCATGCACTTATGCAGTGACACACTTTGTCCAGAGACACCGGTTGGTTTTTAGTTAGTACGTGTCGTGCCACATGTCTGTGTATAGACCTTTCCTTTCAAGCCTTTGTCGGCATACCGACTCAATATCTTTCGGGGACCCTAATCGGTCGAAGCTGCGGTTTTCGCCGCGGACTTTGACCAAGATATTGGCCGCGCCTTGACTTCGGCTCGGCGCACAAATTATACACGACTCCCGGCATTGACACTGAGTCATCAGATTAATGACTATTCCATGCCTAATTACGGCCTAATTGACGACAAGTCAAGATCAATCATGGACATTTATCGAGTCGAATCATGCGGGCTTTCTTGTCGAGCTCTCGGACATGATCTTGACTTCGACGTCGGCTTTGTCCGTAATTTACATCGAATGCTCGTTAAGACTCGATTACCCGCGGGACTTTTAGGATCGTTTTTCTTTCGGTCGGTGGGACCCGCTTACTATAAGACCCTCGCCGGGCCATCCCACCCCTGGGAGGTCGAAATACGGGTGGAATACGAGGGGCTTATAGACGTAGTGACGGGGCCCGGCGATCCGGGATCCCGAGTAGTTTGCGAAAAAGAAGAGCAATCTTTTCCAATAGAATTAGGTTAATAAAACATGTTTTAAGTAAACGTGAACAAATAAGCTGCATGTTGCATGAGCCCTGAAAGCCCAAACACCTACCCTCCTTCATTCCCGGACATCGAACCCTCGTGCCTTTTCCCCGCGGCTCTTCACAAAGGTTGGTTCGGACAGGGTCACCGTTTGATCGGTTGGGAAGATTGAGCGCGTCATCGGCTTCGCCCGTTTGTTGGAGCTCGGGTTTGGAGAATGTACGCATCGGCCGGTAATGACGGGGATAACGTCACTCCGCCTCCGGGACCTCGGACGGAACGGCGGTGGAATCGGTTAAGCGAACGAGATGAGGTTACGACAGGAAGCACGGTGAATAGCCTTATGGAGGCTATTAAGAGCCACGGTTTGGCGGCCGGCCTCAATCCGTGGCACGCTTCACCGTGGAAGAAGACGAGGATGCCAGCCCCACTCTCGGTCGCCACGATTACTCCAGGATGCCACCGCTTTACCTCCCCCATGGGTGCCCTACTGCAGAACCCGTACTCCTCGATCTTCGGGTCAGGCGGCTCCCGGCAGGACTCTGCGGATCCATCACGGCCAGCGGCCTGGGTCGGTTCCACGGTTCCTCGGTGGGGACAAAGCCGGTACGGAATGTCTTCATGGTTGGGGTTATCTCGGAATGCCCACAAATTGGAATGCCACCTCGGTTCGGAACCGATCAATCAGGACCTTCGCGTGGCGACCACGATTCGGAATGCGCGCGGCAGTTACGGGCCGCGATCGAGCCTCACCGAATAGTACTAGTTCGGTGCTCCTCGCACAAATCCGTTCCTCACTCAGACTTACATGGGTTACCGAGCCTCCATCCGGTGTCATCCAGAATCACCGGGACCGCAGTACCCCACGGGTTATACACCTCGCCTCGGCCCGGCCATGCAATTCAACGGTCGGGGACGGCGGCCCGCACCTTTAAGCCTACTTATGGGCCACCTGGAAATCCAAGTTATCCCAGGCTACATCGGGGCCTCCACCCACCTTGCCGGTTGAAAACCCACGGCAAGCCGCAGGTTCTATCCTTTTGCTCGAGGGTCCTACTCGTAAATTGCTCCCAGGGCAATTTGGGCCCGAGGACGGAGGTTTTCACTACGTCCCGGATCGAGCCGTTCCACTCCGCGGTCTGCCGGTGGTAGCTCCTCTCTCTAACTTAGCCACTAGCTTGAATACCGTGGCTCAGCCACAAGACCCTCATCTGGCTGGTTCGTGGAACAACACGAGGAAATGAAAGCGCAGGTCGGCGGGCAGCTAAGAAATGCGCCTTGAGCTACGGACCGGACTCCATTGTTCCTCTGCCCCACAAATTCGTGATGCCTAATCTGGATCTCTTTGATAATTTGCGTGCCCAAAACCCATTTGGACACGTATACCTTGGCGATGAAGGCGAAGGGTGCACCAATCGGCGGTTAGGCGACTATTTCGATCTATCTTTGAAGTCCGAGTGCCTTAAAGTGGTTCTTAGTTTGAAACACGAAGCCGGGGCTACGTGGGACAGTTACCCAATGCCTTCACCGAAAAGTACAAGGCCTGACTTGGAGTGGGAAACAAATAGAGTTGACCCTGAAAACAAACGATCTGCGGCGTCCAGATGAGAATGTTGGGGACTTCTACAAGCGGTGGAATCGAAACTTCGGTGAAATGGCAATCCCTCCTTCGAAGAGGAACAAGCTGGATATCTTAGTCATGCTTGAAACCACATGCGAAAGCCTCCCTCGGTCACTTCCCGTACTCGAGACTTACGGGCCGTGGTTAACTCTGCTGACTAAGTTTGAAAAGGCTTACAATCGGCCAATTTTGCTGCACCCGCTTACGAGATATCGGGACGAGAATGCTGTAACACTGACTCCATCAAACACTTGCCTGCGTTTGAAAAAGGCTTACAATCGGCAACAGGCTCCTATAACCTTGCCACTTGCTCTGCTAAAGGCAAAGAGATGATTAACTATGCGGGACGGGAATGCAATAACTGACTCCGTCTCTATCGATTAGTGAGCTCTCCTCCATTGCCTTCCCCGAGACAAGTCACCGGTTCGGGAGGAGCTTGAGTGTGTTTGAAGAAGACTCCAATTCGAGATTTCTTTGAGGAAGAAGGCGAGTGATGATGATGTTGGTTTTGATATATTTGACCTGCCGGTCCACTCCGAGTCTATCTTGATTATGATCTCTATCAAAAGGACTTGTGCTCTCCACCCAAGCTATTATACTTCCCAAAGCCTCATCCTCGGTCGGACAATGGGATTCCTTTGTTTAATGTTCGTGAGAAGATTACCGGCAAGGCAAAAATTAAGTCTATTCCTATGCCTCCACCCATTCTTTGATGAGCTACGGAAGAAGCGGAGAGGGCGATAGGATGGCAACCTTTATTGATGTTGTGGAAGATATGAAGGTTGGAGCGGCTCCGAGAAGATACTCCTCCAAGATTCACCAAAACCGATGGCCTAGGTGAGACAAGTTACTGGCACCCGGAAAATCAAAGTTCTCAAGCTTAGGAAGCGGTCTGTTCCACCCGAAGGCAAAGAAATCCAAGCCAAGCAAGATTGATCGGCGGTTACCGATTTCCCCTCACCAAAACCAAATCTCGAATACCTACCTCTCTTTCCCAGCGGCAACCTTACATAACATAAGGATTCAGGTCAAATTTGCTACCATTGCCCCCCAGGCCAGGTTGAGAAGCGCCTTATCCGCCGATAATCTATATCTCAGGTATCTCTCCATCAATAGCAGTATGACTCGAAGTATTGGAGATGAGGATCTTTCGTTGGTCTGTTGAAGTGACTTGTAAGGTTGGTTTAATGCCAAATGTGACTAGGCTTTCAATAATGAAGAATGGCCGGGCTCGACCACTGGAGCAATATAAGAGAAGCCTCCTTACTTTTGCTAGCCCTCGAGTGATCCCAGCTTATCCAGGTTAAGGCAAGCCCCTTACCGTTGGTTCTATCTTTCTTGAACTTCTTGAACTTTCATTTCTTTGAGATCTTGAGCTTACGACCAAATGAGTTTCTTGATTCTTCTTCGAGTCGAGTTGATGAGGAGATTGTCATATCTCCGGTCGGAGTGTCGAGATCGGTCGGGCACCGGTTATCTTACTTACCGATTCGTCAGCCGATCCTCCCACCGGTTCTACGGCCTCTCTGGCGATCCCTCAGACTCCTCTTAGATCCATTACCTACAATGTTCACTCCTCCACCGGTTAGACCTCTTCACCGATGCTCCATTACAGAACACTCAACTGCTACTCAAACCTCTCCTCAGCCGGCCTCTGCAACCGGCGAAGATCCCTTTAGGCCGGTTGTGGCTCTTGACTTGGCGGATTTTATGAAGCTATGCTTAAAGGGGTTACGTGTGAGCGGTGAGCTAGTTAGTTCGTGTGTTAAGTCCCGATCGGGAGGAGGAGGAAAACAGCAGAAACAGGCTTAATCGCATGCTTAGCAGGATGGAAGCGGCTTTGCGAAGGCTCTTGCAAATTTTGTGGAGCATTTGAACAAAAAGGATGCCATCGAGCAACGATCTTTTGCAACAACTTGATGAGGCTCATAGGACAAACAAAGTGCTTTGTGAAGAACAACTATACGAGTCGAGCCAGTTGTGGACCGGTCAATTGAAGAGCATAAATGGTCAGCAGAAGCCCTTAGCCGTTGTGAGCAGAAGAATCGTGAACTAGAAATTGAGTTGGCTAAAGTCAAAGCCAAAAATGAGGTTCTTATGAAAGTGCGTGAAGATAGAAAGAAGAGAAAAATGGAAGAGAAAGAGAAGAAGAAAGAGAAGAGATCATCTAAGAAAGCAAAGCCCTCAGACCCAGTGACTTCGGCTACTCCTCCGTACGATCTTTGCTCCTCGCGGTCAAAGACTCGGCGGATCCTCCGGTGACCCTCCAGCCGATGTAGCTTGAGAATGTAACCAATGATATATTGTCTTTCTTATCTCAGTCACCGGTCTGCAAATTAATGAGAATCTCTTATCCCTAAACTTGTGTTTTGTTGATTCCTTTTTTTTAAATATTTTGAATATTCCAACTGCTACTAACTGTTTCATCTTGCAGGTCTCATTCAAAATCTCTATTCATTTTCACTTTGTTTTTCTTTAAGCTTTCACTTTGTTTCTAAGCTTACTTAGGTAGCATCAAGTTGTCATTTGACTTAGGAAATGATATATTTAATAGATAAATACTTTATCATTCTTTTACTGAGTCAAAAAGATGCTAGCCTAGGGTGATTGGACTTAAGCAATTAGGAGGAGATTGTTAGTCAAATATATGTTTAAATTTAGAATTGCTTAATCCCAATCACAACAAGCATTAATGAGGACCCCTAATTTAATTAGACCAAATAGAATTTTTCTATGTATGATAGGTCCCCTTAGTGCTAGTGCCCAGTGTTTTTATTATGTAATTTTCTCAAGCTTTGAAGACTTGAAGACCTAAAGATTTCCATCAGCTTGTGAGTTACTTAGTGAAGCTACCTAACTTAGGTTGACCGCTCAGCGGGGTATGCCCGATCTAGCAGAGCCACCTGCCATGACCCTCGCCGGTTATGTCCCTTCCACTTGCCGGTTAAAGCTTACTCAACAAGCTTCCCTCGATCGGCTGACTAGCCGATGCATTAATTGTCCCCGACTATCCGGCCATCAACTTTAGTTGAAGTTGGTAAAAGCAGCATCTTTGAAAAGACATCTATGACATGTCGGTACCTTCTTGAGGAATGTCAAAGTAACCCGGTACTCACGGCGCCCTGACTACTCGGTAAATCCTCTCTATCCAATCTAAGGCATTTAATGCAAAGATACTCTCATTTAATGCCTGCCAGTCCAAGTCATCATTACAACCTCTTCAAAGACAACGGCTCCTTTTTGAAGTTCACTATAAATAGCTTCCCCGAAGCATTGAAGATGGTTGGTGCATTTATGATCCTTGAGAGTGAGCTGCTTTCAACTACCAACCTGCAAATTTCCTAGTTCAAGGCATTCAATTCAAGTCCCCTTTTTCACTAGACATCTCTGCCCAGGACTTATATCTTGAGCACCTGTCCAATCAATCTTGTAGTGTTCCTCCGTTAGATTACTTATGGAACACATTGATTGATTCACACACGACACCACTAGAGAAATCGGCTCAACTTGTGAGCACATCTCTAGAAAACACCGGAGTCTTTTATTGTAGCACGATCCGTTAGTGGTCACCTTTAGCTTGGCGACCTTGATCATTGGCTTGCAACTTGTAATAGGTAGGATCCATTAATATAGCGGTGCGGCACTTTCACAAATTCAAGTTCGACCAAACTTGGTAGAGGACGTAGCGGTTATTTAACACTTTGTGAACCTCTTGAAACAAATGTGTCATTTCTTTGTGTGTTTGTTTATTTCTTGTTGTGTAGTTATGGCTGGTTGATAATCTCTCGGCTTGTCACAACCTATTGACTCAACTTCTTTGCTTAACTTGTTTGTCTTACTTGAAAATAAAATTTGTCCTTGTTGCATGAGATTTTAACTTCTTGTCTTGAAACCTCACCACATACCGATTTAATACACTTCTCTAGCAAGGAAACTTTATCTCCATTTGTGCAAAATTATTTCACCGGTTAGTAAGTGTGTTACCTACCACTTTTTTTAAAAGATCAAGAGTTATTTAGCAAAAAGTTTTAACAGGCTATTCGTACCCCCCCTGCAGCCCGATTCCTACCATTTGGGACCTAACACGTTGCAACGTATCTATGAGACTCAGCATGCCTTATTGCAATTGGATCCTGAGAATAGCATGGCCGAGTTCATAAGGCCGTCGAGATCAGGAGAATCTCGTGTAAGGGACACTCAGGGTGATAGACGAGGTAGCCAGAGGAATCCTC
The DNA here is from genome assembly GCA_022495995.1 of Adenophora triphylla var. japonica. Taxonomy (NCBI): domain Eukaryota; kingdom Viridiplantae; phylum Streptophyta; class Magnoliopsida; order Asterales; family Campanulaceae; genus Adenophora; species Adenophora triphylla. The sequence goes on from JAFEMH010005726.1 coordinate 8,168, forward strand.
GTAGCCAAGACCCCCCTCCCCGTGAGCTGCTATACCATCAGCGAGAACCTCAGGGACGGCTCCTTGTCCTCGGCCCAGCGGTCGTGAGAACGAGAAGACCGTGGTAGACCTCGAAGCCACATAAATTCGAAGGAGCGGGGAGGTAAATTCCGCCGAAGCTTAAGAGCGAGGCTCGATGCGGCACGGCGTTTATCCCCTCCTCGTCTTAACCTATCATCTCGTCACGGTCGTCCTCCTCGGCATAAACGCCTCGTCCCGGAACTCACGCAAGGCCGAGGAGCCCTCAGCCCGTACGGGGATGTTCCTCGGGCACCAGGAGTTGGGGCCGAGGAGGGATAAAGTGCCTTCCCGACGAGTAAACAATCACCGAGGTAATGAAGGACAAACATAGTAGGGTGAATGGTCACCCAGCGAGAAGAATCTCATCGCAGTTACCACCGGAGTTCCCACCAAAGCACTCATTCCAGCACTGAGAAGGGGATTGAGGCTAAAGAATGGCAACTCTTGAAAAAGAGAATTGATGACATAGAAATGGGGAAGAAGGACGAAGAAGATGATGAAGAAGATGATGACTACTGGTCCACTCGTCCCTTCTCTCAGAGAATAACAGATGTACCTCCTAATCCTCTCTTTAAGGTCCCCAATTTTGATAAATATGATGGAACCACTGACGCACGGGACCACGTGCAAAGTTTTGAGTCTACTATGGCCCTCCTCACTAAGGCCGATGACATGCTCTGCAAAGCTTTCGCGAGCACCTTCTCGCTTGACCACGACCTAGTTAGTGAGCTTAAAAAAGGTTGCATCGATAGCTGGAGAGGCATGAGGAGAATGTTCCTAGACCACTTTGCCACGACAGGGAGGAGGAAAAAGAGATTGACTGACCTTGCTAACATCGAGCAAGGGAAGAATGAAACTACTCTGAACTATTACAACAGGTTTAGAGCTATGGCAGACCAAGTAGAAGAAAGCCTGATTGACAGGGAGGTGATCGTCTGCTTCAATTCCGGACTTAGATCCGGACAATTGATATATGAACTCTCCGCCAGAGAGCCCAAGTCTAAATCAGACTTATTAAATGTGGCATATGCCATCGCCATGGAAGAATAGAAAAGCAAGAAAAAGTCTGATAAGAAACGAGCGAAGAGAACGCAAAGCAACCCATCCTCACGTGGAAACGGTTCTGAGGGCAAAAACAGGACGCGGGGATCTGAGAAAATTGAGATCTTCACTCCCCTTACCAAGCCAATCACGAAAATTATGCAGTTGGTGAATCTTCCGAACTCCCTTCCGCTCAGTGACCAACCAAAGTACTCACGTGATCCGTCCAAGCACTGTGATTTCCGCAAAGACTATGGTCACAACATTGAGAACTGTTTCGCCCTCAAGAAGATGATCCAGAAATGGGTTGATGAAGGCAAGCTTGATCGCTATGTCTTGAAGAAGGATGGCAAGCGGAAAAGGCAAGAAGCCGTAGAAGATAAAGATGCGATAAAGAAGAAGACAAGCCTCCTAGGGCCCGAACTCCACTAGAATCTCCTAAACACGAGTTACATCCGTCCTAGATATAGCCCCTCATCTCGTCAAACGGCCAGAACTCGGGGGCCAGCTATGACTTGAGACAAGGAGTGCTACAGGACGTAGACAAACCAATTGAAAGTGAGATACTAGATGGTCGCGGAGAAAATGAAATTCAAATTCAAATCATAGCAAAAGCTGAGTACTTTAATTAATTCTAGTTTTAGTTTTTTAGTTTATCGTTGTTAGTTTTTACTTTTCTAGCAAGGTAGGGTTGCAATCTGATGTAATTTTTTCAATTTATGACATTTACTTCTTCAACGTGCAAGTCAACTACCAAGCGAGTTTTCTCCTCATCAAGGATGGGAGAGGCCAAAAGCATCTACGACCTATGTACGAGCATATACCTCGTTATAAAGAGATGAAAAAGAAGAAAGTCCAACGCATCTTTAACGGCTAACGCGGCAAAACCATATATGACATATATACGAGTCATCTTTCTCGTCATAGAGAGATGAAAAAGAAGAAAGCCCAATGCCTCTTTAACGGCTAACGCGGCAAACCATCTACGACCTATGCACGAGTCATCTTCCTCGTCATAGAGAGATGAAAAAGAAGAAAGCCCAACGTCACGACGAGGAAACCCCTCGACTCTACGACTAACGCGGCACATCGGTCTTGACCAAGGAATCTTCCTCTACCTAAGGACCTAAAAAAGGCAAAATTGCCAAACACCTAAGACCGAGCTAGCTTCCTCGGTCTAAATAATCAAAGGTACGAGGAGACCTTCCCCGGCTACCGTAAATCTTGAGCACTTATGCAACTATACATCCAAACAATTCTTGGAAAGAAGGGACATTTCGTTAAAAATTAAAGATAAGTTACAATGTCCTAGTCTATTACAACAAAATGAGGGAAAAGCATAAGTCTGCTCCTCGTCGAAAGGTTTTTCGAGGAAAGCCTCCATCTCAGCGTCTTGAGTTTGAGCATCAACTTGATTCTCCTCGTTGATCGGCTCCTCGGCATGAGCATCTCCCTCTTCATCTATGCTAAGATCCTCGTCCTCATCCCTTGCAAGAATGGCATTGAGATTTTGGGGATCAACAGGGGGAGGAACCCATACGGGACGGCCAACCTCTTCATCGGCTTCAGCAATTAAACCCAAGGCATACTCCGAATATGGGACAAGGTAATGGAGGGCCCTGGCAGCCTCATCATAGGAGTCATGAGTTATGAGCCGGGCAAGAGTCTCCAGATCCAAGTCGAGAGAAGTGTCGGCCATGATCCTTCGGGCTAAATGCAAATAGCCGTCGGAAAACATGGAAGTCGTCTCCTCGGCCACGGTATCTCGAAAGGCCGGGCTTGCCTTATACTCCGATAGAGCTTCCTCGATTTGTAGTGGCACACCGGCCTCCACCTCCTTAAGTTGGGCTCCAGTTGCCTCGGCCTCATCAGACTTGGCTTTTAGCTCAGCCTGGAGCTCCTCAATAGGCTGCACTGCCGGCCTACAGCATCTTCCTCGACAGCAGCGCGTGCCTCCTCGGCCTCCTTTTCAGCTTTGGCCTTGGCCGCCTGCGCCGCTTCAAGCTCTTCCATCAGCGTCCTCACCAAGCTTGCCGCCTTAGCTTGCTCGGCCTCGTTCTTCCTCACTTGGCCTTCAAGCTCCTTCATATTGGCATCCGTGGCTTTGTTCTGGGTAGCCTCATAGGTAGTGATTGTACAAAGGTACAACAAGAAATAAGAAATATCAATAAGACAATGACAAGTCTAATAGAAACAAGTCACGATCTACGAGAGGGCATACATCGGCAGCAAGAAGGCCCTTACGGTTGGCAATGCTCTCCTAGTTCGGTTGGGTAGCTATCATATGGTCAAGGGCGTCCTCGTCCATGGCCCGATGTACCACTGCCCGGCCAAATCTGAGCTTGGGCCCAGTACGGGCTAGCAAATCTAACCCCCTCATCGTGGGGTAAAGGGCCAGCTTCCTCACCACCTTGTCGGCGTCAGAATTGGTCATCACCGTATGTGCAGTGAGCTCTGGAGAGGCCACGTCGACAGCCCTCTTGGAGGGAGGCTCCTCGGAGGACGGTTCGACGGCGGGGCGTTTTTGGCTTGCTCGCCCGACCAAGTTGGTCTCTTCGGGCGAGGCCGCGGCCCCCTACCTCCTCCTCGGGCGGGCGGCGGGACTGGAGGCTATGCCCCTCGACGGTCACAGTTTGTTGCCCGGAGTTAGTCTCCTCGTCTCCTCCCAGTGGATCAATGGGTAGTGCAGAGGTGCCTTTGTCCGAAAGGATCACCTGGCGCTTGGTCGCCTCCTCCTGCCTCTTCGATATAGCCGAGGAACGAGAAACCTTCCTCCTCTGCTTCAACAAGGCCATAGGATCGAGCTTCTTTTGAGACATTTCTCTCTCCTGCTCGGCGGTCAGATCTACAAGATGACGAGGAGGAGTTAGCAAGTGTATGCTAAGCAAATAAAAAACACAAAATTGTACAAGTGTGAGAGACGGGAAAGTTACAGCCAACAACGCCGTTCTCGGTCAAGCACTGGTCGTTGTTTTGCCTACATAAATCACAATCAACGTGGAAGACTAGGCCGGGATGTGTCCTCCAGTCGGGAAATCGGTTGCCCCTAGTGATGGGGACGAGAGGGACAATGTTGCCCAGCGAGGCCACGGCATGATGCGGCACAGGCATAATATCTAAAATCACTCAGGCGGACCGGCTCAAGGTGCCTACCTCGGCGAAATGGGTCGACTTCTCTATGTCCTGGTCACTCCGCTCGGCTCTCCAGTGTAACTTTGGGCGAGACGAGGATCCTCAGAGGGAGTTGAACTCCCAGCCCTGTCGGCTTTCAACTCGGATGACGTGGTTGTTCCAACCAGCCACCTTGCTCGACATTGTAGATATCAGTTTTGGACGGTTGGGGTCACTCCGGATCACAATCAACCTGGTATCAGATTTATAGCTGATGGTGAAGAAATGATGAAAGGCTTCTTGGCAAGGTTCATATCCTAAACTACGGCTCAGGACGACGAACCCTACTAGAAACCTCACCGCGTGCTTTAACGTGGCGGGACAGCCTGCATATCTTCTAAAAACTCGTTTATGAATGGATCTAAGGGAAGGCGAATTCCCTGTTGGAATTGTTTGTAGAAGAAATTGACGTGGTTAAGGTTGTAATAAAAATCCATGGCCTCTGCTTCAGTCACAATAGGGGTCCAATGTGAATAACTTAAGCGGTACTCCTCCCTCGGCACTCCATACTTAGTATATATCTCCCCTATCATTGGCTCACCGGCCCTAGCAGGTCTCGGCCTAGGATTTGAGGCCCTACCTCGGCCAGTTCCCCCTCGGCTAGCTCTCCCTCGACCCTCAACTTGCTCGCCCTCTACAAACGCATCTACAATGTTGGCCGAGGACGAGGGACCACTCGTACTGGCTTTGTTTCCTCTTCCCGTCATATCTGCACAAACCAAGGAAAACAATCAACAAAATCTCCCAAGGCATCAAGACGGGGAAGAGGAAGACTACCCCTCCTCGTCGTTTACAGTTAGGCCGAGGAGGGAACCTTACGTCAGCAGGGACGACTAAGATGGTCTGACGTCAGGTAGAAGAGGACGATGTGTTCAATCATCTCATCTCGGTCTTAAAAAATTATCATACTTGGAGACACACTGTCAACTCGATCAATCCTAAGTTTGCTCGGATAACGCAGATCCTCCCTCGGGCACCCAAGCCTCGTCATCATCTCCCTATTACGCGAGGTCACCATCAACCATAGCTCCCTCTCCGCTTCGGTGCAAGTAAGGTTTCCCTTATGATAGCCATAGAGGAAACGAGGACTATAGTCCCAAGAACGAGTCATTGCTAAAAGGGAACGAAGGGGTAGAGGGAAGTTCATGAAATTATTCAAGTACAAAACTCAGGAAAAGCTTCATGGGTTCAACAATGGCAGTTTTCAAAGAAAAATTCAAGCAAAAACCCTAGAAATGCAAAGTAAAGACAGAAATCAGTAATGGGAAAGAAATTATACCTGTTTTTGATGAAGATGGGTGAAAGCTAACAATAAATTGAATGTTTTCTGACAAATCTGGGCGTACTATCAAGAACACGAAGAATAGCTTTTGAATCTTGTTAATTCGCTCTCAAATGCTCAAGATGATAAAAGTTGCAATTGAAGAATCAATTTGTTTTTATATCCCAATGGACGGGTCAAACCTGAAATGAAACGGGCCAAACGGGTATGTCGCCTCCAACATTTAATGCATTGGTGGGTTCCCAAGAGACGTGTCAGACATCGTGTATAGTACCCCGTCATTGTACGAAGTAACCGATGGACAACTGAAGCGACACTTTGCCACGTAGATGCCCTTTCGTATTTGTATAGGCCGAGGTAGGGCATCACTTCCTACTCGACATAGCCGAGCTAGGAAGTCGGGGGCCACTGAACGGTATAAACCTAAGTACGAATATGGGCTAGTTCGGGTAAGGCCCAAGTGGATTGGGCCCTAAACGTAATCCATCAAGTCACCACTACGAGATGAGACCTGGGCCTCCTCGTACCCTCCAGCACGGCAATACCTAGGCCGACCAAGGCCTAACAGACGAAATAATCAAGGCTCAACTAATGGGCCGAGGAGACTCCCCTCCAAGGCCGAGATGCCCTCCCTTTGCGACGGGGAGGCCTCCTCGGCTATCCCGCCATAGTTCCCCGGCTATACAACTGTCAGGAATTGGGCGTCCCCCATTCCTTCACATTCCTTCATATTTCTTCCCCGGCTCATCATGGACCGAGATGGCCATGTATGACGAGGAGAGGAATATGTGTACCTCGGCATACCAGCCTATGACTATGACGAGGAAAAGAATATTTGCATCTCGGCTTTCAGGCAGAGCAGTTCTTGCAATTCTATTCCAACAAGGACTAAGCAGTTATAATCCAATCAGGGTTGTACCCTTCTGTACCAATTCAAGTCAACTAAGGACTCTCTAACAGATATAATCCTCCTAGGATTATACCTTATCTCTTTACAGTTCAAGTTCAACATGGATTCTATCAATCTATCACTATAAATACAAGCTATTATTTCCATATTCTGGTACGTTAATTCTTTGACTCGAAACTCTGTCAAATTATTTTCTCTCTACAAATCGTGAACTTACTCTCACGCCGAAGGGCCTTCGCCGGTGAAGCCCCGGCATAGTTTACGTGTTTTGTCTTATTTTCAGGCTAAGCAATCACCGGAGTACAACCGATCGCTTGGATTTGGGCTGATTCGACTTTTTGGCATCATCATCGTTGTTGCAATGAACTGGGCTAACAAATGGGGTAGTTGCAATGAACTGGGCTAACAAATGGGGTATTTTCTAGTTGATCACTTTCATATAATTCGTATGTGTGTGTGTTGTACCCCACCATTAAGTTGTATGGGAAAGAACTGAACACAAAAATCACAATTCCACAACAATAACCTCTTCCATCTCAACACATTCTATCAGATACAAGTTGGTGCAACAATTGGAGAGCTTTATTACAGAATTTGGGATAAAGCTAATTTTAGCAAAGCTGAAGGACAAAGAAAAAAATAATCAAAACCTCTTCGCTGCTGGTCTTTGTCCAACTGTAGAGTACGCCGGACATGGCACTTTGCTGCAAGAATACGGAATAACTATCGACAATGTTGTCGATGCAGCAATAGGAGATATTAATGGAAGAATTTTGAACAGAAACTGTATGGGAGAAGACCTATTTTGGGCTTATTCAAGGAGGCGGAACAAGCTTTGGAGCTACAAAAATAAACTTGTTCAAGTTCGAGTAAATTGTCACAGTTTTCAAAGTGAACAGAACATCGGAAGAAAATGCTACAGACGTAATCTAAGGTGTCAGCATGTTGCAGAAATCGACGACAACGGTCTCTTCCTATAAATTGAACACTAAACCGGACAAGGGAAAGAACACCATCAGAGCATTCTTTGTTGAATTGATCTATTTCTCCGAGGATTGGGAAAGCTTGTCTGTGATGAACGAGGGTTTTCCTGAGCTCGGTTTGCAGAAAAAAGGACTATAAGGAGATGAGTTGGACAAAATCGCTATTTACTGGTACAAGACCAGGACATCTATGGATGTTTCAATAAAATTGCAAAGCTAAAAATCAGACCATTTACTCTTTTTTTCATTTACTGATATAATAGCAGGACATCTATGAAATGAAAATTGAATTTGAACCTCTATATGAAACTAATATTACAACAGAAAATCATATGTGAGTTTATTCGCAGCAAAGATCACCTGGGTAACATCATGTAAGTGAGATCCGATTAAACGATACCAACCATCAAAGGAGTTCTCACGTCAGTCAACGCGTTCATACATCCCAGCACGAACTCCCAACAAAGTCAAACCCAGCCACAAAAAAGGACCCTCTCATAGCTTAAGATGAGATTCAATAAGCAACGCATTCATCATAATATGTACCAAAGAATCATAAACAAATTCACTATAATGCATCCCATCCATTGTGCATCGGACCCCACATTTCTCGGTTAGTGATCGAATATCAAGTAGCAAAAGAGGACCACCATTTTGACGCAAAAGCTTACTTCTGAAAACCTCTTTATCATAAGCATCAAACAATGCACTCGACAATTTCTCCCTTTTTTCTTCCGTATTCAACATTGTATTCACCAACGTTGGCATCCCAAGCCAAAACAAATGTGGCAATTGAACAGAAACGGACCCCAAATCAGATGAATCTGGAAGCAAAGAAACCAAAGAATCTCTCAACAACCCTAACGAAACACCATAATCCGAAGAACTGCTCACATGTAACATATCCCACAGACCCGCTCCCATTACCAAAACATCAGGAGTTGTCTTATTCCTCTTAAACCCGATCATTAAATCATTCAATTTCGTAACAAAAGGCGCCCAAACAAAATTCAACCTCAATCCAATCTCACTAACTACAATCTCATAATCACTATTGTTGGGATGTGGAGTCAAAACCATGGATAAAGGAATTTGAACCGCGGTCGGAGGAGTTGGTGAGATCAAGGAGGATTCTTCTGCAGCAGATTTGTTTCCTATTTTGATTAGATCTCCTCTTGCATTGGTGATTCCTTTTGGTAGTAATATTTGGAAGGACTTGTGAAGAAAGAAGATTACTTTCTTGAGTAGGAATCCTTTTATTACTAGGATTTGATTTATTGTTCCCTATAAATACATGTGATAGCCTAGAGACAAATCGTAACATCTGAAAATATTATAGTGAATATTTTGGCTTGGTAGCGCCCCCGGACGTAGTTGTTGTTGCAACGAACCGGGTTAACAATTCTTGTGTGTTCCTTTGTGTGTGATTTACTTTTCGTGTGTGTTGCCCCTATTACATCTCCATAGTTCGGTCCGTTTTCCGCTGCGTGGGTGTGATTTTCACAACAACTGGTATCAGAGCTCTTGGTTTTGTCGAATCATAGCTTGGGGTGTCTTTTGCTATGGATTTCTTGGGAGCTTTGGAGGATGGTAATAAGGTGTTGATCGAAAAGTTTGATGGGACGGATTTCAATTTTTGGAAGACGCAGATCGAGGATGTTTTGTGGAACAAGGATTTGTATCTACCATTAAAAGAAAAGTCGGATGACATAGAGGAAGCAAAATTCAAAATCTTGGATCGGAAAGCGTTAGGGCTTGTTAGGACGTTGACCGAGGATGTCGCGAAGAATGTTTTGGAGGCGAAGACTACCGTGGAGATGTTGCGAGATGTTGGCGAGCATGTACGAGGCACCGTCGGCGGCGAACAAGGCTCATCGATGAGGAAGGCTGTTGAACATACGGATGGTGGAGGGCATGTCGGCAACAAAGCATATAAGTGAATTCAAATCTGCGACCCAACCTGTCTTCCGTGGGTACATTACTCTTGATGACGAGGTACTAGCATTGATTTTACTTTCTTCTTTGCCGGAAAGTTGGGATACGGCTGCGATAGCGGTTAACGTTTCAACAGGAAAAGTGAAGGCTGAAGTTTGCATAGGATGTCGTTGATGTGATTCTTGGCGAAGAAATTCGTAGGAAGAAGCGAGGTGGGACATCGGGGCTAGCGGCTAAATGTCGGTGAAAAGAGTAAGGGCGTGAGAAGGTGATTACTTGCTACGATTGTGGGGAGAAGGGGCACTTTAGGAGAAGTTGTCAGAGCGGTCGGGCGGAGCGAAGGAATTGAATGTTGCGAGAGGAGTTAGCGGATGTATTAATCTTGGGTGGGAGCTTGATTCAGCGGATTCGTGGGTTTTGGATTCGGGCTCGACGTTTCATTAAATGCACTAGTGCGAAAGAATGGAGCGGTATGTTAGGAGTGATTTTGGGGTTGTTCGCTTGGGAAACGATCATCTGTCGAGTCGTTGGAAAGGGGTTGTTCGGGTCGAAAGCAACGAGATGGGGCTGTTTTACGGCTACGTGATGTGCGACATATTTCGGACTTGAAGAGGAACTTGATTTCCATAAGGCAACTAGATAAGAAATGTTGTGTGGTAACCTTCGGTTGTGGGACGTGGAGGGTAAACTAGGGAGCTAGTTTGGTAGCTCGAGGCGGTGTGAAACATATGTTGTATACCACATGCGGCATGAGTCGTTGGGGGAAACGAAGGCGCGTCCCAATGGTGAATGGTGGTGGCCGAGATCGCCGTGGTGGGAGAAATTTCACTAAACGGTATGTTGGTAGAAAATTGGGTGATGAAGTCGGCGACGGAGGAGCCAATTTGGCTGGCAACGTGGGAGCGGGATCTAGAACGGTGATACGATGGGTTGCGAAAAGAACACACAAAGGTTCCCAAGCTTGTGATTGTGTGGGGCACGTGGATTCGCGCTGTTCGGGATCGATAGTTAGCGAAGCAAGTGAGCGGGGATGTGCGGGGAGGATCATTCGGAATGAAGACTCGAAGCATGGTAGAACCAGAACGGTTATGTTGAAGCGTAGCTCGGCTTGACTTCACTTGGATAACTAGGACAAGAGGCTTCCGCGCTACCAACGCAATAAGGCGGCGGCTGAAATTTGTTTCAAGAGAGGTATCATGGATGGTTTGTCTCCGGTGGGAGATTGTTGGGATGTGGAGTCAAAACCGTGGATAAAGGAATTTGAACCGCGGTCGGAGGAGTTGGTGAGATCAAGGAGGATTCTTACTGCGGCGGATTTGTTTCCTATTTTGATTAGATCTCCTCTTGCATTGGTGATTCCTTTTGGTAGTAATATTTGGAAGGACTTGTGAAGAAAGAAGATTACTTTCTTGAGTAGGAATCCTTTTATTACTAGGATTTGATTTATTGTTCCCTATAAATACATGTGATAGCCTAGAGACAAATCGTAACATCTGAAAATATTATAGTGAATATTTTGGCTTGGTAGCGCCCCCGGACGTAGTTGTTGTTGCAACGAACCGGGTTAACAATTCTTGTGTGTTCCTTTGTGTGTGATTTACTTTTCGTGTGTGTTGCCCCTATTACATCTCCATAGTTCGGTCCGTTTTCCGCTGCGTGGGCGTGATTTTCACAACAACTATCCCTCTTAAACAAATCCTCCTTAACCAACTCTATCTCCTTAGCGCCCAAAACTAAACTCAACAAAGAAATAACAAACGCTCTTGCCTGCGAGTCCCCTGCCACAACTATCCATGACCCATTAAACAACTTGAAAGCATCAAGCTTACCAAATCTCGAAAACCCGCATTCGCTAACAACAATCCTAGAATCATCCCATTTCCAATAATACCCATCAAAATGTAACACATTACTTGAATTTGTATCACTAATGGATTCAAGATTAAATACAATTTCATGAAGCAAGGGAATGCAAGGACTTGGGTGTGGAAAGATTGAATCTTTATTGAGAGGGAGTGAAGGGGAAGAAGTTTTGAAAGAAGGGAAGTAAGGGATTAAGTGAACACATACAGCTAGAGTGATGAAGAGGGCGCCACTGAAGAAGAGGCTGAGGTGCCAGCCGGCCATGGCCATGGCCATGGGGTTTTGATGGATCTTCTGTTGTTGATGGATCCGAAACCGGAAAGAATGATTCTTGAGTACTGTAATTTCTTGATTTATGAAGTGTTAAATGAATTTGGGGGTTAGGGTTTGGAGTTCCGTGGGAGCTGTTGGACTGGACTGGACTGTGAACGGAGTATGGTTGTGGAATCTTGGTGGTTGTAGACTTGTAGTGGTTTAACAAGAAGACAATCGGGAGATGGTGAGAAAAGTGTGTGTGTGTTAAGTGTGTGAAAGGTGTGAAGTTTAGCTAGGACTCTTAGGTTTTTACTAATGTGCGCATATAAAGCAATTTTGTAAACATACATTTTAGGGAATTTGGAGGGATTTAGTCCGATTTCACGACGTCAATTGGGTTCGATTTGGGGCGGGTGCTTAGCTCCTTAGCAACTAACATCGCTTAGTATATACACTAGATCGAGCGCAATTTAATTAAACGAGTAAGAAATGACAAGCCGAACTAGTAAGCTAAAATGTCATTAATGAAGGACAAAAATGAAAGCTGTTAAAATACGTTGAGTTGCAAATGAACGACAAAAATTGCGGACCCATTTAGATTGTTTATCAAGAAAATAGATCTATTATGAATAATAGATCTCATGTATGTTAGGAGGGTAGAGTCAAAGTTAATAAACTAGACAAACAGTTTCCGAGCTAATTCAGCCAACTTTTGCTATGATTGAATTTTCTATGGCACACTTCAAGTGTAGCCAAATGCAGATGGACTTTGTTTATGTTTGACAGTTGTAATAATTAATTAATTCATGGAGTTTTGTTTCATTGTGGAACAAGTTGTCACCCATTTGATTGCTTCAGTTTTTATGTGAAAATATGAGTTGGATCGTAATCCTCCGGTTCAAAATAACAGTCATGGCAACTAAGTTACTTTATTTCATTTATTCATCTAGTTTTGTCCGGTATAAACAGGGTTACTTTATTTGTTTCTCTGTCGCAAAATAAATGTTCACAGTTGAAAAATACACAAGAGTCCGGGTTTATGGAGTTCGGAAGCGGAACGGTAAACCGAACCGAAATCGATACAAACCGGAACCGTGAGGAAGCGGAACCGGAGCAATCGAAATCGTGCGGTTTACGATTAGATCTCGGTTCAATCATTTGAAAACCCGGGAACCGCCGGTTCTGAACCGACTGAAACCATGGAATCGGAACCGGCAGTTCGAACCGTCATTTACTATATTTTTTTAATTTTAAACAGTTTCTGTCAGTTTTTAACAGATTTTGTTAGTTTTTAACAAATTCTATTAAAATGTTTACAAAATCTGTGGAAAATATAATAGTTTCCGACTTTTGTTGGTATGAAAAAAAAAAAAAAAGGAACGGTAAAACCGCCTGAACCGGAACCGGCTATTCACAGTTAGGCTTCGGTTCCAGGAACCAGTTGCCCACGTCTAGTTAAACGGTGTTCTTACATAAGCTGCAACAACAGATACTATCTTGAGGGACAAGTCCAATTCAAAGTGCAATTCCAAGCTAAGTTTCCTTCCACCTACAATCACAAGACCAATGAAATTAGGAAACATTGCAGCATTACATGAACATTGTGTGATAGATAGATAGAAGAATGATGCACAAAATCGCAACACAAAAAAAATCACAACACGAAACATATTGTGCGATAGGAAGAACATTCAAAACACTAAATATTACGCCGACACTTCATCCCAAGTCACTACATGAACATTGTGTGGGGTCCAAAATACTCCCTCCTTAACAATAAAGGACAACCTCATGCTTACAAGAGCTCCCATTATTCGTGGGGTCCAAAAAGGGAAGAATCGGGCCCACATGAGCTTAATGTAGACAGCTTTCCCTTACATCCCCTTAACATGTCTACAACAATTCTCATTTTCTGCCTCAAACAAATCGTGACAATAACTCATAGCAAAGCTGATATAAGATCTTACTATGTTTCTTGATTCTACCATGATCAAATTTTGGTGCACTCCCTTGACAAGAGCACACACACACACACACACACACACAAAAAAAAACACACCAAAGTTGAACCGAAAACAATGAAGATTTCTCAAAATCCATTTCCTTTTTCTCCTTCATTGCTGCTGCTGCTGCTGCCATTTGTTATCAATTATATCTCATACGCAGCCGCAGACGCAGATTCAGTCTACCAGAGTTTTTTCCATTGCCTATCAAATAGCTCAAACTCAATGGAGCAAATCTCATCAATAGTCTACAACCCAAACAATTCTTCCTACGCACCAACTTTACAAGCCTATATCAGAAACCGCAGGTTCAACAAATCAACAACTCCAAAACCCATAATCATTGTCACCCCCTTACAAGAATCTCATGTTCAAGCTACCGTTATTTGCTCCAAAAACATGGGAATACACCTCCGGACCCGAAGTGGGGGCCACGATTTTGAAGGACTCTCCTACGTCTCTGATACTACCTTTATTCTGCTTGACATGTCTAATCTTCGGTCAATTGATATCAATATCGAAGAAGAAACTGGGTGGGTTCAAGTAGGTGCAACAATTGGAGAGCTTTATTATAGAATTTGGGAGAAAAGCAAGGTTCATACATTCCCCGCCGGAGTTTGTACAACTCTAGGAGTAGGCGGGCATATAAGTGGGGCCGGATATGGAACTTTGTTGCGAAAATACGGACTCACAATTGATAATGTCGCGGATGCAGAGATGATAGATATGAATGGAAGAATTTTAAATAGAAGTTCAATGGGAGAAGACTTATTTTGGGCCCTTAAAGGAGGGGGTGGAGCAAGCTTTGGAGTCATACTCTCCTACAAAATCAAACTCGTTCGAGTTCCAGAAATTGTTACGGTTTTCCAAGTAAACAAAACATTAGAAGAAAATGCTACCGACATAATCCACAAATGGCAATATATTGCAGATAAAATCGACAACAATCTCTTTATACGATTGAACATAAAACCGACCAAGGGAAACAAGAACATCATAGCATCCTTTGTTGCAACATTCCTAGGAGGGTCAAGAAAGCTTGTATCTGTAATGAAGGAGGGTTTTCCTGAACTCGGTTTAAAGAAAGAGGAGTGTAATGAGATGAGTTGGATAGAATCCGTGCTTTACTGGTACAATAACGGGATATCTATGGATGTTTTGGTCAACCGAACTCGTTACTCGGCAAGATTTCTTAAACGGAAATCGGACTATTTACAAACCCCGATTCCCAAGGAGAAGCTGGAACTGATATGGAAGAAAATGATTGAGTTGGGAGATACAGAAGTAGCATTTAACCCCTACGGTGGGAAAATGAGCGAGATCCCTGATTGGGAGACACCATTTCCTCATCGAGCAGGAAATATTTTCAAAATCCAGTATGCTGTGAATTGGGACGAAGAAGGATGTGAAGCGGAGAGATATTATATCAATCAGACACGAGTGCTCTATGATTACATGACTCCATATGTTTCCAAATCTCCTAGAGGTGCGTATCTCAACTATAGGGACCTTGACCTTGGTGTGAGTAGTCGAGATGGTAATGGAAGCTATAATGAAGGTCGGGTTTATGGGATTAAGTACTTCAAGGGTAATTTGGACAGATTGGTCAAAGTCAAGACGAGTGTTGATCCAGATAACTTCTTTAGAAACGAGCAAAGCATTCCATTGCTACCAACAGAGAGGAAGAACAGAAAAACATTCCACAAGATTATTTGACCTCCCAGTGCAGATGCACTATCTATGATTAGAGGAGTTCATTGTTCCGAGAGAGTCTCTTGTGGGATTTATCCTTTCCTTCTTCTTTTTTTGTAATGCTTTTTATACAGGCTTTTTAAATATGAGCCTGAAAAATAACGTATATGAACTACAGTATATTTCAACAAACTTATGTTTCGAATACACGGTGATTGTTAAAGTGAACTATGCTTAAGGCCAATCCATGAGTTCAGTGCAAAAGCAACTAATCAAACAGAGTAGGACTGAAACAATATCTGAGAGACTTCAATGAAAAACAAAATAACAAAGATCACCTGGGCAATGTCATGCAAGTGAGATCAACGATATCAACCATTAAAAGAATTTCTCACGTCAGTCAGCACGTTCATACATCCTAGCACGAACTCCCTGGGAAGTTAAATCCTAACACAAAAAGGAACCCCCTCATATCGCTTGATGAGATTCAATAAGCAATGCGTTCAGTATAATATGAACCAAAGATTCATAGACAACTCCACTGTAATGCATCCCATCCATCGTGCATAGGAACCCACATTTCTCACTTAGTGGTCGAATATCAAGTAGCAGAAAAGGACCACCGTGTTGGCGCAAAAGCTTACTTCTGAAAATCTCTTTATCATAAGCATCACACAGTGCACTGGTCATCTTCTCCCTTTTTTCCTCCGTAATCAACATTGTATTCACCAAAGTTGGCATCCCAAGCCAAAACAAATGCGGCAACCAAACAGAAACCAAAGAATCCCTCAACAATCCATAATCCAAAGAACTGCTTACATGTAACATATCCCATAAACCTGCCCCCATCACCAAAACATCAGGAGCTGTCTTATTCCTCCTAAACCTAATCATAACATCAGTCAAATTCCTAATATAAGGCGTCCAAACAAAATCCAACCTCAATCCAATCTGACCAACTACAATTTCATACCTCTTAAACAAATGACCCTTAATCAATTCCATCTCCTTAGCCCCAAAAACCAAACTCAACAAAGCAACAACAAACAAACTGGCCTGCGAGTCTCCCGCCACAACCAACCATGAACCATTCAACAATTTCGAAGCATCATCCCGACCCAACCTCGAAAACCCACATTTGCTAACCACAATCCTAGAATCATCCCATCTCCAATACCCATCAAAATTCAACACATAACTTGAATTTCTCCACATTTTTTCACTACTGTTAGAATATTATCATAGTCCATATGATAATATTATTGTTGTTGATTACGTAAGTATCATTTGTAATTAGGTAAGATTTTATATTTATGTATATCTTGTGTATTTGAATAATTCTAGTTACCTAAGATAGTGATAAGATTAGCTAGATTAGTGGAAATTAGCTAGATTAGTGGAAGTCTTCTTCCTATAACACGCTTGTAAATCGTTTGAGTGATTTTATCGAAATACATTCTCCTTTATGGTATCACGAGACCAAGGTATTTTTCTTCCGCTGCGCCTCTCTCTGTGAACCGTATTTCCTTTGTTTTCTTTTTCTTCCTCGCCGTTATGTCGTCTTCTAAGTCTTTTTATCATCCGGCTTTGGTTGTGGCTAACATCAAAAACCATGTCGCCGTTACACTTGACTTGGAGACTGCACAATACGCGACGTGGGCTGAACTTTTCAAGGTTCATGCCCGTTCAACCAGAGTTCTTCACCATATCATCTCGTCCACTAAAAGCAAGGAGCCTTCTACGGACGAGGAGATTGAACTATGGCTGACTTTGGACGCGACAGTCTTAGGGTGGATATATACCACCATCTCCTGTGATCTTCTTACAACCATTCTTGAGCCAGACTCCACTGCAAAGGCTGCTTGGGAGCGTCTCCGAGATATCTTCCTTGACAACAAGAATTCTAGGGCAGTGTCCTTGGAACAAGATTTCTCTCACACTGTCATGGCGGATTTTTCCTCTACTTCTAACTACTGCCAACAACTAAAACAGCTAGCCGATCAATTGAAGAACGTCGGGGCACCGGTGTCGAATGATAGGTTAGTTTTGCAGATTGTGGCGGGGCTGACGGACTCATACAGTGGTATCGCTACATTAATTCGCCAAAGTGACCCCCTTCCACAATTTTATCAGGCCCGTTCTATGGTCACTTTGGAGGAGGCTGGCCTGGCTAAGAAGGCTGCTACTGGATCTGCGTTTATGGCTCGGGAGTTCGCTGTTAATCCTACCCCTGTAGTGCGGCCATCTGCTGCGGTGTCGTCCACCGGAGGGCAGCGTAAAAATGGCAATAAGGGAGGGGGTAATGATCAGAAAAACAACAAGAAGGCTGGAGGAAAATCTGGGCAGTCTTCTGGTGGTGGACGCAATAATGGGTCCAATAATGGGTCTTCGGTTCCTGGCCCCACTCCGCCGTGGCAGCAACAACAATGGGGAGTTGCAGGTCAGCCCAATGGGGCGGCAATGGTTGGTCTTGGCCATGAGCAGCCCCACCATGTCCTTATCCCACTACGGCTGGTTCGTGGCCTAAGCCTCAAGCTCCACAAAATAGGCAGCCTACTGGTGTTCTTGGTCACCGTCCTCAAGCTTATACTGCAGCCTCTCAAGCTTCACCAACTGACATTGAGGCGGCTATGCACACACTTGGGTTAATACCTCCTGACAACAACATGTATATGGACACCGGAGCCACATCTCATATGTTCTCTACGTCAGGTAATCTCCGTCCCTATTTCAATATGAGCACTAAACATGATATTGTTGTAGGCAATGGTCATTCGATTCCAATACATGGGTTTGGTCACACTAGGTTAGATCCACCACATCCACCTCTCATCCTCAAAAATGTGCTTCATGTTCCAAAGATAGTTAAAAATCTTATTTCCGTTCGTAAGTTTGCCTTCGATAATTCCGTCTCCATTGAGTTTGACTCTTTTTGATTTTTCTGTGAAAGACTTCAAGACGGGGAGGCGACTCATGAGATGTGAGAGTCATGGAGATATTTACCATCTTGGTTCCTGTCATTCCAATTCTTCACAGTTTGGTTCTGCTTTTGTTGCTGTTTCCCCCACTCTATGGAACGAGCGTTTGGGTCACCCGGGCAATTTTGTTTTAGAAACTCTTAGAAAAAATAAATTGATCATGTGTAAACATTCAAGATTATCTCATGTTTGTCATGCATGTTCACTAGGAAAGCATGTTAGCTTACCGTTTGTTTCTTCAAATTCCAGTACTGAATTCCCATTTGATATTATTCATAGTGATCTTTGGACATCACCTGTTTTTAGTACTTCGGGCCATCGTTTCTATATGTTATTGTTAGATAATTACTCGAATTTTTATGGACTTTTCCTTTGTCAAAAAATCCGACGTCTTCAATACTTTCCTTCAATTTCGAAATCATATTCGTACTCAATTTGAAAGGGAAATAAAAACGATTAAATGTGATAATGGCAAAGAATTTGATAATACAAATTTCTGGAATATGTGTAAACAAAACGGAGTTTCTTTTCAACTTTCTTGTCCTTACACCTCGTCCCAAAATGGAAAAGCCGAACGTACTATCCGTACTATCAATAATATGATGCGTACATTGTTGACCCATGCCTCAATGCCTTCATCATTTTGGCATCACGCCCTTCAAATGGCAACCTATCTTCTCAATATAATTCCTCACAAAATAATTGACTCCGAGTCTCCTCTCAAGGTTTTATATAGAAAAGATCCCTCTTATTCTCATCTTCGCGTCTTTGGTTGTTTATGTGATCCACTTTTTCCCTCTCCCACTATACATAAACTCCAAGCCCGTTCCACACCTTGTGTATTTTTGGGTTATCCGTCTCATCATCGCGGCTATAAATGTTATGATATCTCTTCTCATAAAATAATTATAAGTCGCCATGTCATTTTTGATGAAACTAAATTCCCATTTGCAAATATACATACCCCATCCCCCAATTCTTACAATTTTCTGGATGAGGGAATTAGCCCACATTATCTTGGTCACTGGGCTGCCCAAGCCCACTCTACGGATCCTCCTCTCCAGCCCGTTAATGCTTCCCCGTCAGCAACACCAGCCCACACCTTGCCTGGCCCAATTTCACTTGGTCAAAGTTCTTGCCATGGCTCTCCTTCTCGCCCATGTCATTCTGGGATGGCTCCCACTGAGTCCACACCCATCCTTTCCTCCGTTGGGCCTCTTCATACACATAATTCCTCCGGCCCACCTCCTGATCCAATACAGCAACCCATTCTCATACAGCAGCCTATTCCAATTCAGTCCCTCCGTCCCATTACGCGCAGTCAACATGGTATTTTTAAACCAAAAACTCCGTTTAATCTCAATACCACCATTAAATCTGCGATTCCCCGTAACCCAGTGTCGGCCCTTAATGACCCAAATTGGAAGATGGTTATATCTAATGAATTTGATGCTCTTATTGAAAATAGGACGTGGGATTTAGTACCCCGTCCCCTTGGTACTAATGTCATTCGATCTATGTGGATATTTACTCATAAGCACAGGTCCGATGGCTCATTTGAACGGCATAAAGCCCGACTTGTGGGGGATGGGAAAACTCAACAAGTAGGTGTTGATTGTGGGGACACTTTTAGTCCGGTAGTGAAACCAGCTATGATTCGTACTGTTTTGAGCTTATCACTCTCTAAGGGGTGGTCCATTCATCAGCTTGATGTTAAGAATGCCTTCTTACATAGCAATCTTAATGAGACAGTCTATATGCATCAGCCATTGGGGTTTCGGGACAAGAATTTTCCAGATCATGTGTGTTTACTCAAGAAGTCATTATACGGACTTAAACAAGCCCCTCCGGCTTGGTACCAGCGTTTTGCCGATTATGTATTTTCTCTTGGGTTCACTCACAGTAAGTCGGATCACTCATTATTTATTTATCGCAAAGGCGGTGACATGATGTATATTCTCTTGTATGTTGATGACATAATTTTGACTACCTCTTCGGACTCCCTCAGATCACTTATTATGTCTCGGCTTGGCTCTGAATTTGCCATGAAAGATTTTGGTCCCCTCAGTTATTTTCTTGGGATTGCAGTCACACGAAAGCCTGGATTGCTATTTTTATCCCAGTGAAAATACGCGACGGAAATAGTCGAGCATGCTGGCATGACCTCTTGCAAACCAGCCTCTACTCCTGTTGACACTAAGCCAAAATTGGGGGCTAGCAACAGTCCGCTCTACGCTGACCCGTTTCACTATCGTAGCCTTGCAGGTGCTCTTCAGTACCTAACTTTTACTCGACCCGATATCACATATGCAATTCAACAAATCTGCTTATTCATGCACGATCACAAGGATATCCACATGAATGCACTAAAGCGCATTATTCGATATATTAATGGGACACTCGACTATGGTTTGAATTTATATCCCTCCTCGACGGATGCATTAGTATCATACACAGATGCAGATTGGGCAGGCTGTCCAGACACTCATCGTTCCACGTCTGGGTATTGTATGTTTTTGGGGAATAATTTAGTTTCTTGGGCTGCTAAGCAACAACCAACCATTTCTAGGTCAAGTGCCGAGGCTGAGTATCGTGGGGTTGCCAATGTAGTCTCGGAATCTTGCTGGCTCCGCAATCTTTTGCTCGAGTTACATTGTCCTATTCGGAAAGCTACCATTGTCTATTGTGATAATGTCAGTGCCGTCTACCTCTCGGGTAATCCCGTACAACATCAACGTACGAAACATATTGAGTTGGACATTCATTTTGTGCGTGAGAAGGTAGCCCGAGGAGAAGTTCGAGTGTTACATGTTCCCTCCCGACATCAGGTGGCTGACATTTTTACAAAAGGGTTGCCTTTGGTTCTTTTTGAAGATTTTCGGGATAGTCTCAGTGTCCGTCCGCCTCCCGCTTCGACTGAGGGGGTGTGTTAGAATATTATCATAGTCCATATGATAATATTATTGTTGTTGATTACGTAGTATCATTCGTAATTAGGTAAGATTATATTTATGTATATCTTGTGTATTTGAATAAAAATAGTTACCTAAGATAGTGATAAGATTAGCTAGATTAGTGGAAATTAGCTAGAGTAGTGGAAGTCTTCTTCCTATAACACGCTTGTAAATCGTTTGAGTGATTTTATCGAAATCCTTTAATTACGACCAATGGAATCAAGATCAAATACAATTTCATGGAGCAGGGGAATGCAAGAACTTGGGTCGGGAAAGATTGCATCTAATGGGAAGTCTTGTAAGAAAGAAAGTAAGGTGAACACCTATAGCAAGAGTGATGAAGAGGGCGCCACTAAAGAAGAGCATTTTGTTGCGGCTGAGGTGCCACCCCAGCGGGCAATGCCCATGGACACGAACTCGGCTACACATGCTGCGATTACTCCCAATTGGACTGCCCCAATCACACTACCTTTACTTTAAGAGTCAAGGACTCTTAAACCCATAATCCAGATTAATAAGCCATTTTAACCCATTTGAGATGAAAATCCCACTAAACCCCAACCTTAACGGACGCTGTTAAAACTTACCGGCGTTAATGAAGACTTCCGGGAAAGAGGTAAGGAAACCACGGGAAGAAGCCGGCGAGACCTCGGCAGTGTAAACGGGGGCAATCATGAGGGCGTAACCGACGCCTATCCCGGCCATGAAACGGCCAACCATGAGAAAAGCATAGCTAGTGGCAAATCCCATAAGACTATACACATCGGTTGACCCCGGTTGTGCATTTTTTTTTTTTTTTATCAAATTATTTTGATTTTGTATTTATATAAATATATTTTTAAAATTAATATATTTTATATATTAATTTTATTTTTAAAAGGTTGGGTTGGGTCAGGTTGGGTCGAGGTCACTGATGGGAGTATAAATTATATAAGGTTGGAAGTGTGTATATGGAAGTGAGAGAAATTAATATTTTATTTGAGGTTGGGTTGGGTCAGGGTCACTGATGGGGATGGTCTAAGAATGGCTCCGACGAAGAATATAGCCCCAGCCAAGGCAATTGTGTAGCGGCGACCAATCCAGTCAGAAGTCTTGCCGGCAGCGGCTGAGCCAAGAAGGGAGTAGAGGTTGAGAATACCGACGAGGATTTCTATTTGGACGTCGGAGACTTTGAAGTCTCTCTTGATGTAGATTGCTGCTCCACTCATTACCCCTATATCTGTATTTATGCAAACATAATTAAAAAAAAAAAAGTTAATTATACTATTGAATTTGTTTGTTTGAAATAGATATTGAATTTTGTTATTATTTGTTAATGTGGTTAAGGACCTGTTTCAGGTCCTATAACCCTTGCTATAGGACCTGTTCTAGTGTGATTTTAATTTCTAGGTTACTTACTTCATATTGTTTGTGTTTGATAATGTGGCAAATAATCTATTACATGTCCTATAACCATTGCTATAGGAGCTGAAATAGTGTTCTTTTAATTTCGAGATCACTTGCTTTATTTTGATTGTGAATTTGTTTGTTTGAAATTGATGTAATTAGAATGAATGCAGCGGAATAATACAAATAAAATAAGTAACCGGGATAGGCAAACAACCGAATAAACATAATTGTTTGACCTAGATCGAATCCACGAGCTAGGGTTTGACAAGAACAACACCAAGTTGATGAGATTCTTGAAAATATGAAGAAATCAGCCCCAAAAGGGATTCAACCTTCAAACAAGTCAATGGAGACTTCACAATTGCAAAGCAATCAATTAAAATTCAATAATTCAAAAAGTATCCTAAAACAAATAATGAAAGAGAGTACTTATACTCTAAACAAAACCCTAAACTACTTGAAAAAGGAAAATAAAAGAGTCCTAATTTAAAACACTTCAAAAAGGAAACAAAATAAACGTCAAACAGGAATTAAAAACCAATTCGGAATCTGAAAACGCGTATGTCACGACTCGTGACCTCCTTCACGAGTCGTGCCTTCCTCCTTCAGTCGTGATACGAATCGTGAACTCCCAAGCACTCGTGCAGAGCAACATCACGACTCGTGATGGTAAGCACGAGTCGTGCTTCTTGGCTGTTGATGTCGCGCGACCTACCAAGCCTGCTGTCCAGGTTTGCTGCAAAGTCCTCCCGTTCCTCTTGCCTGCTATCTCCTACGACATCATTCGCCCCCACTTCAAAAAAATTCGTCCCTGAATTCTTACCTTTATAAAAAAACATGGTGTAGCAGTTTTAGACCCTCCATTGTTGACCTTCCACCCCGACCTCCCCTTGATCAACCCTTTAGGCTTTCGAGTACCCGAAAATAAATTTGGGGGAACACAAATGGATATAATACCCTTACCCACATCATCAAGAACATTCATCCTCGTATCAAGTAATGGGGAGAGAGTAAAGCGAACACCATCCTTCACAAAACTAACCATATTCGTACGACCACAATGCAATGAACCAACATCAAAGCGCCACGGTCGACCAAGCAACAACTGACAAGCACTCATATCAACTATGTCACAAGTAATCGTATCCTTATAACTACCAATTGAAAAAGGAACGACACATTGATGAGTTACCTTAAGTGTGCCCGTAGCATTAATCCAACCAACAACGTAGGGTGCGGGGTGTTTCGTCGCTTCAAGCTTGAGCCTATTCACCAATCCCCTTGCCACCAAGTTTGTACTACTTCCACTATCAATAATAACATTGGCCACCACACCATGAACCATCCCCTTCGAACGAAAAATATTGTGCTTTTCAAAATCAGCCACCACATTGTCCACCACAGGAGGAGTGGACACAACCTTGCGAACCACAAAAGACTCATGAACGTCACCCTCATCCTCATCATCTCCATTAGGATCAACATGAACAATCGGAAAACCATCCTCCTCATCACACTCATCACGATCAACCAAATTAACCCCCTTCCGACCATTAGGACAATTACTAGAATTATGCCCCGGTTGTTGACACCTATAGCATTTATTACCAAACGTTTTAGCATAGGGATTAGTAGTTTGCTGCGTACCATTATGAGTAGTCGTCTGACGAACCGGCTGAGTCTTAGCCGCAACTGGAGTTGGTGTCTTATCATCACTATTCTTAGAACCAGAAACTGGAGGTTTTTCATGACCTACTACCTTATTCAAACCTGAAGTTTGGTTCGTGTTACCCGAAAATTGGTCAAGATTGCTCATAGTAGAAGACCCCCCAAATCGTGGAGATGGAGTAGAAGCAAGCTGTCGTTCCACTTTCTTGGCCCTTGAAATAACGTCTGCTAGAGAATGGGAAGTAACCAATTCGACTTGATTACGAATAGCAACCCGAAGACCATTAATAAATCTCGCCACCTGTTTGTCTTCAGATTCAAACACATCAGTGCGAGCTGCTTGGGAATAGAAATCCCTAGAATACTCCTCAATTGTGTGACTCCCTTGGGAACAAGACAAAAAATTCAAATATAATTGTTGCTCGTGATCATCAGGAAGAAATTGCTTTCGTAACTCAAACCTCATATTTTCCCATCGATCGATTGGTCGACGACCATCCCTAACTCGTTGCCTATTCAAAGTATCCCACCAAGCAGATGCACCACCACGTAATTTGTAAGCAACGTATGGGACCTTCATGTCTTCCTCAACACGCATCAAGTCAAAGAATTTTTCAACCTCCCGTAACCAATCTGTAAAATCTTCAATACCCAACTCACCTGAAAAAGAAGGAATATCTGCACGAATTTTTGGTCGTTGGTCGACAGGCCGATCATCCTCTCTTCGTCTGTCATCCCGAAATCCTCCAGCCGGCCGACGGTTGTTGTCCTCCTCCGGATCATCTCGACGTCGTCTATCCCCATCGCCAACTTGTAATCTTGCCATCGTAGCTATGAGATCCTCATGTCGGGTTGCACTTTCAGCCACAAATCGTTGTAAAGTATTGTT
Source organism: Adenophora triphylla var. japonica (assembly GCA_022495995.1). Classification (NCBI taxonomy): domain Eukaryota; kingdom Viridiplantae; phylum Streptophyta; class Magnoliopsida; order Asterales; family Campanulaceae; genus Adenophora; species Adenophora triphylla. The sequence continues at coordinate 33,241 of JAFEMH010005726.1, forward strand.
TAAGGTGGTATTTGATGCGACCAATTGTTGGAGAAGTAATTGTAAATCGTTGTTTCCTTGATTTTCAGCCATGATAATCCTTGGATCGTCCTTTAACTGATACCAACTGATGTAATTAGAATGAACGCAGCGGAATAATACAAATAAAATAAGTAACCGGGATAGGCAAACAACCGAATAAACGTAATTGTTTGACCTAGATCGAATCCACGAGCTAGGGTTTGACAAGAACAACACCAAGTTGATGAGATTCTTGAAAATATGAAGAAATCAGCCCCAAAAGGGATTCAACCTTCAAACAAGTCAATGGAGACTTCACAATTGCAAAGCAATCAATTAAAATTCAATAATTCAAAAAGTATCCTAAAACAAATAATGAAAGAGAGTACTTATACTCTAAACAAAACCCTAAACTACTTGGAAAAGGAAAATAAAAGAGTCCTAATTTAAAACACTTCAAAAAGGAAACAAAATAAACGTCAAACAGGAATTAAAAACCAATTCGGAATCTGAAAACGCGTATGTCACGACTCGTGACCTCCTTCACGAGTTGTGCCTTCCTCCTTCAGTCGTGATACGAATCGTGAACTCCCAAGCACTCGTGCAGAACAACATCACGACTCGTGATGGTAAGCACGAGTCGTGCTTCTTGGCTGTTGATGTCGCGCGACCTACCAAGCCTGCTGTCCAGGTTTGCTGCAAAGTCCTCCCGTTCCTCTTGCCTGCTATCTCCTACGACATCAGAAATAGATGTTGAATTTTGTTATTATTTGTTAATGTGGTAAAGGACATGTTCCAGGTCTTATAACTCTTATTAAATGAATATTTTTTTACTCAGAATTTTTGATTTTTTTGATGAATAATTGATGTTCGTTCCGTCTCAATTTTATTTACTTTTCATCACTTTCTTTGTTACTCATCTCGACCCGTCTTTGTAAATCAAGTTGCAGGTCCTATATCACTTGCTCTATGACCATTCAAAGCTATAAGCCCTTTAATTGGTCCTATAGCAATTGGTATAGGACCTGGCAACATCATATACAAAGCTATAAGCCTTTTAATTGTTCCTATAGCAATGGGTATAGGACCTGCCAACATCATATACAAAGCTATAATCCCTTTAATTGGTCCTATAGCAATTGTTATAGGATCTGTCAATATCATATACAAAGCTGAAATTGTCACGGCTTGAATCACAAGTGATATCCAAGGTGATAACAGCACCAACGATAGCACTTGGGATGGCACACACACACACTTCGAAAATAAAACAATTTTGTAAAAGAGTTTGCAGCGGAATAAAAACACCAAAATTGTTTTTCTCAAGTTATATAAATATAACTTGAGAGTGCCTCTTAGGCAAGACTTTATAATCACTATGAATGAAGTTACAAAGCCGAAAGTTCCCTATAGCTATATCTATTTTACGCTCTATGGAACAAGAGATAAAGAACGGAATCCTATCCTAGCCTTCACACACCTTGATACCAAAGTAATCAAGTGCGAAATTACAAGGGAGAAAGGATTAAAAAGAACCAAACAAAGAACTCTATCTCTAAGCTTTTCGAAGGTGTGAATGTGAAATAATTGGCATGTCTTCAAATAAACCTTCCAAGCTTATTTATAGTCTTCAAATACTTGAAGGCTACTCCAATAACAGCCTTGGGGCTGGTCTTGCACGTGGAGGAAGTGTAGGGAGAGTGGGTTAATTTGTTTCCACAATTCTAGCTCCCACTTCCTATTTTGTAGCAACCGAGTTGTTGAATCCTCAAGCCATGCTTCCACGCCTTGTACTCCCTTGCTTTATCATCCTTGTACCTCTTCTATAACTCAGCAACAACCTTTGACAAAGTCCTCATACATGTTGTTGTTGAATGCCAAAATTACGAATTAATACATAAAATGTATTAATTCATTTCTTCCAATTTCCACATGTGTCTAGCTCCTTCTTTGATGCTATTGCACCCTGAAATATAATCATAAACCATAGACTATACAGACCATATTAGCACGTTAGTCCATTAAATAACAAACAAGAAATATACAACTATATAATTTTCAGTCCAGGAAATCATCTGTGATATCACTTGGGAAATCATCTACGATATCACCTGCAGATTACACTAACAATCTCCCCCTTAGTTGGATATTTCTTTCCAAACTTAATGTGCTGCTGTCCTGTAGGATAAGTCTATATACAAATGTACAGAGCATAGACCATAGAATAATATCTCCACAAAAATTAACTCCCCCTTAATCAAGGAGCTAATCCTAAACAATGATTTATCATAATAAACTAATTTATTTCAAACTTTAAAAAGTTTTCGAAATAAACTAAGTAACCATTAAAAACCATAACCATTGTAGCAAAATATCATCCAAAATTAGCAAAAAAAACATCCTAGCAGATTAAGTTATTTAACAAACCACTAAAGTGTTTTAGCAAATATAAACAAAATAAAAGTAAATTGTTTAAGGAACCACCACATCACCAAAATAAAAACATTGTTTGTAGGACCACCACAAAAATAGTCACCCATATGATAGCGGCAACATAAACCTTCGGGTTTATCAACCTTAAGGTTCACTTTCTTCTTCTTCAAACTCCTCTTCTTCCTCTCCTTCCTCCCGATCTCCTTCCCTATCACTTCCACCATCACTTGGGCCAAAGACTGGTGGTAGCACCTGCGATAGCACCAGCTCCGAAGTTCCAGCAGCAGCAGATCCTCCCCCTGTTTGGGAAGAAATTTCATCAATAAAAGCATCTGTTACTGCTTAAGCTTAGCCCATCCCTCAGCAAGTTCTCCTATTGCACTTGACTGTTTGGGCAGGAAGTTGAGAACTGTAGCCTTTGGGATTGATGGTCCGAGTTGCCCAAAAGATTCATCATGTTGTGCAGAATACTTGCAGGCATCGGTTCCTGCAAAGTATGAGGGGCAACACCTGGGGAAGCACTTGGGGTATCACGTGAGATAGCACTGGGAGGAGCAGGGGTTGTTTCATCGATTTGTTCCAAGGAAGATCTTTAGTATACCTTTTACCCTTTTTCGTTGTTGATCAACGGTATAGTACTCGGGTTCAGTGGTAAAAACATCGTAGGCTTCAATGGGCAAGGATTGAAATACCAAAACTTTGAAGATTAGAGAAGGATAGGGGAAAAAGCTAATGTTCACTTCCTTTTTTCTACCCCATGAAGCTAAGTGTTTAAACACTAATCTTCCAAAGTTAATCCTTAAATTTTTACCCAATCTATACAACACATTCGCATGCTCCAAAGTCACAATAGGTTCATTAGTTGTAGGAAGCCAATTGAAGATGCACAGTTTGTGTAGTACATAATAGAGAGAAGATAATCTAGAAGCATGAAGTTTCTCTTTCAAAGGCCAAGACTGCAGTTTGTTGTGAGTGAGCAATTTTACCATTTCATCTCTATTGACCCTAATGCTCTCATCATCTACATTAGGGAGGCCTAAAACTTTGTTAATCAGGGCAGGAGTAAAAGAATAGACTCTTCCCTAACAAACACTTTTCCATATTTAGCCGACCCTTCATCATCCAAATGAGCATGCAAATTGGCAAAGAAATTGCGAATAACACTCTCAACAAAAACTGATGCATGATTATTAGCATTAATAAAATTCCTGTCCTTTAAAAACTGAACCACTCCTTCCTTTTCCAACTGACCCTCATCAATGTGCTTTTCTTTTAAAATCCTCTTACTTAGACTATTCAACCAAAGTTCCATATTTTCCTTTTTATAATACTCCAAAGTAAGAAAAGGTTTTGGAAAAGCTTTATCCTCTTCAAGTTTGAGTAACCTCATCACCGTAATTATCACTAGAGGAATGTTTAGGAACATAAGAGGGGGCAAGTGTTACCTCGGATGATATCCCTCTTCTTGCTAGCACTTCGGGTAGCACTCACGCTTGCCCTTGGCCTTCTTTTCTGAAAATCAGAGAGAGTCTCCTCTTCATCACCATCTACCCAAGCATCAAATGAGTCCACAGAAGGCTCCTTTTCCTTGTTTGCTTCAAAGTTCTCATCACTCACATGGGGTGAGGACACATCAATAGAGCTTTCTGAGACATCAACTGGATCAAGGGAGGTATTTGAAGTTGCCTTGGACCTGATTGATCTAATGCGGTTGGAAGATCTCCTTTTTGCGATTTGGGGAGACAGCTTGGCAGTTGGGGCTTTCCTCTTCCTTTTTGGCTCGGCAGGGATGAGAGTCACTTTAGGAATGCCTTGATCAAACGAGGCATTGGGGCCAGAGGTAGGAACAATTGCCATTGTTGGTGGAGAAGAGCTTGGAGTGATCATTGGGGAAATTTCCATGGCCACGCGAGATGCCACGGAAGAAGCAATGCTAGGTGAGATGTCCATTTGGTCCGTGTGAGATGGTTCGGCATTGGTATTGGATGGAGATGCCTGGAGATTTGAGGGATTTTTTGGAACGTATTTTGACCTAGAATTTTTGGGAGAGAAGAAGACGCTGCACCGAGGGTTTAAGAGAGAGAGAAGGTAACGGAAAGAGAGAGAAACGGAGGAGGTTGAGTGAAAGAAGGAGAGTGAGAGATTAGATAGGGAACAAGTTTTTAATTTGATTAGACATCTATCTAATCTATCCCTATTAAATCTCTCCATTAATCCCTATCCACTCAAACCGAAAGAAAACCCTAACCACTCCTTTTAAACCTTAACCCCTTTAAAATAAAACAACACGGTTGCAAAATTTAAAAAATAAAGAAAATAATTTTTTTTTTTTAAGTAAAAACGTAAAAAACAAAAAATAAGTAAACTAAATAATTTGTAACTAAGCCCAAAACATTATATGCACAAATTAAATAAATAAGGGTTAGTTACTTAATTAAGTTTACCAAAAATAAAGAAAACTTGTTGAAGACGTTTTCAAAATCGTAAACTCTTTAATTAAAAAGACTTTCAGATTTTGAGAAATTAATCAACAATATTTCGAAAAAAATAAAAAACTAATATAGCACATACTAATGTGTTAAGGCAATGATGGTAACACGTAGGATAACACATATGATATAAAACCCCTTGATAAATATTTTTTCAGTTTCAAACACTTGAGGCATAACAAGCTGAGCATTTTCATGCACTTTAGGCATTATATGCCTATATATCATTTTTTAAGTACATTGCTTGTTAAACACGTCTCAATACACTTCTTTAAACAAGAAAGCATCGTAGTAACGAGCTCCGTGCTTCAAGTTATATTTCAAGTGTAGAGACCAAGTGATCTATGCCTTTCAAGTAGGGTACACCTGTAGTAGCTTGAACTCCATGTCCCTAATACTTAGCATAAATCACCTCATACCTTCTCATTGGCAAGAGTACATCGTTGCGGCGAACACCGTGCCCCGAGCTCGAGAGAATAGTATGGATAAATGCCTTTGTCTTTTATTTATCAAAAAGAAAATATTAGTGACTTTGTCACTTTAAGCATATGAAGGGGAATGATATCGGACGTGCTAACCTAAATAATAACCTACCATAACAAAAAGGTCAAGCATGTGCCATGCCTAGAACTAAGCTAGCTAGATTTAAACAAATAATAAAGTATTTTTTTTTTTTAAGTAAATAAGCAAAGAAAGAAGAAAAAAATACACTAATATACAAGTGTTACCACTAAGTGATAACATCACCTGGGGTAGCACAGCATTTGTGCGCACTCGGAGATTACAAAGACCAAGAGATCTTTTCAAACTAGAAAATCTCTCGTGGTCTAAGGCCTTGGTAAAGATGTCGGCCGGTTGATACTTAGTATCAATATGATCAATATTAATTAGGCCTTTATCTACCATATCTCTAAGAAAATGATGACGTATGTCAATGTGTTTGGTACGGGAATGTTGAACTGGGTTTTTGAAATGTTGATAGCACTCAGGTTATCACGGTACATAGTCAAAGAATTACTCTCTAGGCCATAGTCATCTAACATATGTTTTAGCCAAATAAGTTGTGAACAACAACTACCGGTACCATACGTACTCGGACTCAGTTTGTGGAGAGAGAAACACAATTTTGTTTACGACTATACCATGAGACTAAATTGTTGCCCAAGTAAAAACACCCCCACTAGTACTCTTCCTATCATCCATATCCCCCGCCCAATCCGAGTCACTAAAGCCAACCAAATTGGTATTAGTATCCTTACTAAACCAAATCCCTAATTCACTTGTTCCTGAAACATATTTAATTATCTTTTTGACAATTAAGGTGAGAGACTTTAGGATTGGCTTGATAACGTGCACAAACACACACGCCGAACATGATATCGGGACGACTAGAAGTGAGATAGAGAAGGCTACCTATCATTGAACGATAAAGAGTAGGATCAACATCCTCACCTACTTGATCTCTACCAAGTTTGAGAGAAGAACACATGGGGATTTTTGAACTTTTTGCTCCTTCCAACCCAAACCTTTTACTAGGCTCTTTGCATACTTGCTTTGTGAAATGAATATTCCTTCATTTGATTGTTTCACCTGAAGCCTAGAAAGAATGTTAACTCTCCAATCATGCTCATTTCAAATGTTGATGTCATAGCCTCTACAAAATCTTTTAAACACGTTTGAGAAGTAGAGCCATAGACTATGTCATCAACATAGATTTGAACAATGACTATTTCTTTGCCATGCCTTAGGATAAATAAGGTCCTATACGCTTCACCTCTTGTGAATCCATATTCAAGTAAGAAAGAGGTTAAGCGACCATACCATGCACGTGGAGCTTGTTTCAAGCCATATAAGGCTTTATCAAGTCTATATACATGGTTTGGTAGATGAGGATCCTCAAATCCTTTTGGTTGTTCAACAAAAACTTCTTCTTTTAAATAACCATTTAAAAAGGCGGCTTTAACATCCATTTGAAACAAAGTAATTTTTAGAAAACAAGCTATAGCCAAGAGGAGTCTTATGGATTCTATTCTAGCAACGGGAGCAAAGGTCTCATCAAAGTCAACACCTTCAATTTGGGTGTAACCTTGTGCTACGAGACGAGCTTTGTTCCTAACAATATTTCCTTGCTCATCCGATTTGTTTTTGAAAATCCATTTAGTACCAATAACATTTGTATTACTAGGACGTGGTACTAAACACCAAACTTCATTACGAGCAAATTGGTCAAGTTCCTCTTGCATGGCTTGTATCCAAAAATTATCTTTTAAAGCTTCAAATATTTTTGGGTTCTAAAGAAGAAACAAAACAGAATATTTTACCTTGTGGTATGTGGTGGACATACACACATACCTTGCCATTTCACGGTCACTAAAATGTCCTTTGTTCCTTGTTTGTACCCCTTCACTAGCTTCTCCAATAATTTGAGAGGAAGGATGGTCTCTTTTGATCCTAGCCGGTGGATCCCTTCTCAAGTCTTTATGCACATGATCATCATCGGCATTGTTCATCCTTATCGATTCTTTGGATTGGTCTTGGGTGATACCGGAGATGCTATCCCATCGGTGGCAACACTTTGGCCAGCACAGGGTATCACTTACTTGATTTTGATTCTCCAGTTCTTCCAGCAATATTAATGGAGATTCCCGTACTCCATCACTGTAACACTTGCTAAATCATCAAAAACAACGTTAATTGATTCTGAATGGTTTTTAACCTAAGGTTATAAACCCTATATGCTCGGCTTGTCCTGGCATACCCAAGAAATATAGCCTTATCACTTTTAGAGTCAAATTTAGCTAAGTAATCCCGATCATTTTAGAACATAACACACACACCCAAATGTATGAAAATAATGAACCTTTGGTATCCTACCATTCAAAATTTCATAAGGTGTCATTCTAGTACCGGTCTTAGAAAAACCCTATTGGCCGTGTGACAAGGCTGTGTTTATGGCCTCGCCCCGAAAATCTTTTTGAAATTCTTTTTGAAAACAACATCACACGTGCCATCTCAAGTAAGGTCCTATTTTTCCTTTCGGCCACCCCATTTTGTTGAGGTGTTTTAGGAGCGAGAAAACTCATGTTTAATTCCTTTTAATTCACAAAAAGTAAAGAACAATGAATTATCAAACTCCGTTCCATGATCGAGACCTTATTCGCATGATAAGAGCGTAAAACATGTTTTTGATTTTAGCATGTAAGACTTTAAACTTTTCAAAAGTTTCGATTTTCTTTTAAAAAATATACCCAAGTAAATCTAGAAAAATCATCAACTATTACAAAAGTATATTTCTTACCTCCTAAGCTGTCTACCTCAACTGGACCCATTAAATCCATATGCATTAATTGAAAACAGTGCGTTGTCCCATAATACTCCTCATTATGTTGGGTAGCACTATGGGTAGCACGTGTTTGTTTACCTTTTAAACAATCTTCACATATGATTTTTGTACTAATGTCCGGACTAGGTATACCTCTTATAGCTTCGGCATTAATGAGTTTCACAATGTTACGAAAATGGACATGACCCAACTTTTGATGCCATAAGGTAGCATCATCAACCCTCACAGAATGACACACTTGTTTATCCTCAACAAGATAACAGTTATTACTTGACCTAGTACCGGTCATAACACGGTTATTGGTACAATCAAAAACTTCACAAGTGTTTTTATTGAATTTTACTTCAAGGTTGTCATCACAAAGTTGGCTTATACTAATTAAATTAGTTACCGAGTCCATCAACATGCAAAACATTTTCAAAGCGGGAAATCCAGGTATATTTAATACGCCTTTTCCTACTATATTACTCTTGCCACCACCACCATATGTTACACTACCACCTTGAATAGGTTCATATTCCTTTAAAAATATTTTTGTTCCGAGTCATATGACGAGAACAACCACTATCAAAATACCATGAACCTTCAACATTAGTTTTTAAGGCGGTGCATACAACATCACATATCGGGTTAGACTTAGGTTTCCATACTTTCCTACTTTGATAATTCTTCTTCGTTGTAGGTGATATCGACGTGCTAGGCAACACTTCGGGTATCACACAGAGGCTGGCTGTTTCTTTAGAAGAGTTTTACAATCAATTTTCAAATGTCCAGTAGAGTAACGGTAGTTACATATTTTTACCTTGTCGAAGACTTATCGAAGATATTTGTTCAACATGATCTCTTTCTTTAACAAAAATTAACTTATCTTACGTATTAGACAAAGTAGATGTAATAGCATTTAAAGACTCTTGAAAACCCATACCGCCTTGAGTGGTTTGGACAACCCAAGAATTGCATCTAACTTGGTAGAACTCGTATTGAGTTTCTTGAATGTTGTCTCGGCAAGAGTAAGTTTGCTCTTGACTTTGTCCGGCTCCACATCCTTCTTTGTGAGTTGAACTTCCAATCTAGTCGAAGCCGTCGATTAGGTCTTGAACCTCTTTGGACGAGAGAGATCACCTTCTTGTTCTCTTTCTTCCATTCATCCACCAATTCTTTGCAAAGGTTCTTAAGACCACAAATGAGTTCATCCTTCTTGAACTCCTTCTCATCTTGTGAACAACTTTGCATCCATGTTAACAGAACCCACAAAACAAACGGCATTTATCAAATTTAAATCGTATACTGTTGGATGATATCTCGGGTGCTATCCCATTTGGATATCACCTGGGGTATCAACGACAGAATCCGAGTCACGGTTTGTGACCATCATTCTTGTTTGATCGAATCTTGATTGATTGGTCTCCTCATCCTCATTGTCACTGAGAGAAACCCGTAGGTTCTTTCCCATCTTCCTTAGAGTGTTAGCACACTCATTTGAGTAATGACCCCATCCAGAGCAAGCATGACATTGGATTGATTCAAGGTATTTTGGATCGGATCTGGATTGATCCGATGATGCTCACCTTATGGGACCACCTTTACGAGTAGATGGAAATGTCCTCTTGGGCATTGAATTGTACACCTTGGCTTGTTGCTCTTTAGCCTTTACCGCACATTTTCTTTGTTAAATTTTCTCACCATTGAGTTATATTTCTGGTAAGTAAGGCAACACTTTGGCATCTTCACCTAATTCCTCAAAAATTTCGTCATCCTCATTAGTTGAACCACTAGAGGATTGAACTTTTAATGCAACACTCTTGCCCTTAGAAGCTTCACTTTGCTCGGCAAGGTTTGACTCAAAATTTTTTAAAATGCTCATTAAGGAATTGATATCCATTGTAGAAAGATTGTGAGCCTCTTCTATAGATGAAACTTTTATATTAAAACGCTCGGGGAGAGTTCTAATAGCCTTTGAAACCAATTGTTTGTTTGTAAAAGGTTCACCTAAAAGTTGACACTCATTAGCAATGTCAAATAGTTTTTCAAAATAAGAGGAAATGGTATCACTTTCACCCATTCTCAACCTTTCAAATTTGCCGGTAAGACCTCCGAGTTTGTTTTCACGCACACTAGAATCACCTTCACAAAACCTTTGTAAAATATCCCAAGCTTCTTGAGTGTGGAACTATTTTGAATAAGTTTAAAAATATGCATGTCAACCCACTCAAAGATAGCATTAAGAGCTTTCTCATTATAGTTAGCTAGAGTGATCTCTTCATTCGTCCACTCACCTTCGGGTTTAACTGAACATCACCATCCTCATCGGGAGGTAAGAGTGGAAGAGAGTACCCATGAACTATAGATCGCCATGCTCGAAGATCAATTGATTTGATATGCGAGCGAAGGCGAATTTTCCAATATGCATAATTCGAACCATCTAAAACGGGAAGACGTTTTGGTTTGGATTTGCGGGATCAAAAGCCATGATAAAGAGGACCAAACACTTAGTATCGTCAAGTGAGAGGCTCGATACCAATTGAAATTGTCACGGCTTGAATCACAAGTGATATCGAGGTGATAACGGCACCAACGATAGCACTTGGGATGGCACACACACACACTTCGAAAATAAAACAATTTTGTAAAAGAGTTTGCGGCGGAATAAAAACACCAAAATTGTTTTTCTCAAGTTATATAAATATAACTTGAGAGTGCCTCTTAGGCAAGACTTTATAATCACTATGAATGAAGTTACAAAGCCGAAAGTTCCCTATAGCTATATCTATTTTACGCTCTATGGAACAAGAGATAAAGAACGGAATCCTATCCTAGCCTTCACACACCTTGATACCAAAGTAATCAAGTGCGAAATTACAAGGGAGAAAGGATTAAAAAGAACCAAACAAAGAACTCTATCTCTAAGCTTTTCGAAGGTGTGAATGTGAAATAATTGGCATGTCTTCAAATAAACCTTCCAAGCTTATTTATAGTCTTCAAATACTTGAAGGCTACTCCAATAACAGCCTTGGGGCTGGTCTTGCACGTGGAGGAAGTGTAGGGAGAGTGGGTTAATTTGTTTCCACAATTCTAGCTCCCACTTCCTATTTTGTAGCAACCGAGTTGTTGAATCCTCAAGCCATGCTTCCACGCCTTGTACTCCCTTGCTTTATCATCCTTGTACCTCTTCTATAACTCAGCAACAACCTTTGACAAAGTCCTCATACATGTTGTTGTTGAATGCCAAAATTACGAATTAATACATAAAATGTATTAATTCATTTCTTCCAATTTCCACATGTGTCTAGCTCCTTCTTTGATGCTATTGCACCCTGAAATATAATCATAAACCATAGACTATACAGACCATATTAGCACGTTAGTCCATTAAATAACAAACAAGAAATATACAACTATATAATTTTCAGTCCAGGAAATCATCTGTGATATCACTTGGGAAATCATCTACGATATCACCTGCAGATTACACTAACAAAAGCTATAAGACCTTTGAATGGTCCTATAGCAATTGGTATAGGACCTGTCAATATCATATACAAAGCTATAAGCCCTTTAATTGTCCTATAGCAACTGGTATAGGACCTGACAACATCATATACAAAACAATAAGACCTTTGAATGGTCACATAGCAATTGGTATAGGACATGTCAATATCATATACAAAGCTATAAGCCACTTAATTGGTTCTATAGCAATTGGTATAGGACCTGACAACATCATATACAAAGCTATAAGCCCCTTAGTTGGTCCTATAGCAACTGGTATAGGACCTGGCAACATCATATACAAAGCTATAAGCCCTTTAATTGGTCCTATAGCAATTGGTATAGGACCTGACAACATCATATACAAAGCTATAAGCCCTTTAATTGTTCCTATAGCAATGGGTATAGGACCTGCCAACATCATATACAAAACTATAAGCCCTTTAATTGGTCCTATAGCAATTGGTATATGGTCATATATCAACTGATATAGGACCTGACAACATCATATACAAAGTTATAACCCCTTTAATTGGTCCTATAGCAATTGTTATAGGATCTGTCAATATCATATACAAAGCTATAACAATAAAATGTTAAAACACTAATAAGAGGTCTTATATTAACAGGTATAAGACCTATTATTAGTCATACACAAATTGTAAGAATAATAACACCTGGTCTTATACCATCAAAAACAACATAAACAACAACACTAATAAAAGGTCTTATAGCAAAAGGTATAAGACCTGCTATAAGTCATCTACAACATCATAAACAACAACATATCTTATATCTATAAATTCACTTGATGTTCTTATACAACAGTACCAACAATAGATTCATAGAAATTAAATTGATTGAACCTAGTAACAACATATAATCTTGGTATAGGACATGTTCCGGTGTTCTAGTTAGATTATTATGGTATCCTTCTTTTCCACATCGACAACATGTCATCTTTCTCTTTATAACTTCTCCTCTAACCAACATACAAGTCCGTTTCCCAGCTAAAATGTATGACATAGAGAGTGTTTTCCTTTTCTGCAATGGCTCCTTGCATCATCTTTTATCATGGTATCCTTGTTTTTCACAATCGACGACATGTCATCTTCCTCTTATACAAATTGTTCCTATAGCAATGGGTATATGACCTGCCAACATCATATACAAAACTATAAGCCCTTTAATTGGTCCTATAGCAATTGGTATAAGACCTGCCAACATCATATACAAAGCAATAAGAACTTTGAATGGTCTTATAGCAACTGATAATGCCAGCCAGTTCGTTTAATAGTAATAAAGGAAGTTGTGTGATAAACGCGTAGTAGAAGAATGCAAGACTAAACATGGAGTTTATAAAGTTTTGCAATGCAAGCTATAGAAGAAGTAAAGACACACAACAGGAAAGCTATACAATCAAGGCACAAAACATAAGTAAAAGGGATTGGGTTCACAGCAAATGCATTTACAGACAAGTCACTCGGGAATTTTATCAAACAGTGATTGTGCGAAAATTGTTGAAGGGTCAAAGACCAAAATTGTTACTACCTCTGTGCCAAAATGAATGACAAAAAACTTTTTGAATTTGCTCTTGATCATCAAGAGTAAATTTCCAAAAAAAAAATGGTCATTTGTTTCGGGACGGAGGGAATATAATCTTCATTGAAAAACAGATAACTGGTTGAGATGTAAAGCAATCAAATGTACAAACGAACAGGAAAATGGTCAAATAATACGTTGAATCAAAAATAGACATAAAAATTGTTAATTAATTTAAACAAACACGTTTCTAATTAGAATTAAGCTTGTAGGAGTACTAGTAATTCATATGAAATGATCACATGGACGTCAAATACAGGGAATTAATCTAGATTTGATGCAGGCATACATATATAGACAGTTCAGACATTTGTAAGAATAAAATGAAAGATGGTGACAAACATATAGGGATTTGAAGTACTTACAAGTGGATGAAGATGAAGTCGGCCGACTGGAATTTTGGGTGGTGGCGACGAAGGCTCTCTTATTAAAACTTACCCCACGGAAGTTAACGGCGAGCTAACTTCATTTTGGCCGTTCATGATATAATGGGGCTTAAAGGGATTTTAATTTGGAATAACAAAGGAGTCAATCTTTTTTTATTTGGGCTGGGTTTTGATGGGATAAGATCTGGGCGTTATGGTTAAAAAGGAATTTTTCCTTACTTTAATTTCAGTGAGGGGGAATTTCAAAGTATATAGTAATCGCATCACTATGACGCCACCCTGCCTCCGCTACCTCCACCATCAGTTACAACCTCGCACATCCAACTACCACCACGGCCACCTGGTGCCGCCACCACATATCACCCACCCCTTGACCACCATCACTCACAAAATATAAGGTAAGGGTGTGCTCCCGAGTTTTTTAGGGAGAGAAAGGGAAGGAAGGGAAGGAAAGGAAAGGGGAGGAAAGGAAATGGAAGGAAATTAAAATCTCCCCTAGGTGCTCCCGAGTTATGAGGGAAAGGGGAGGAAAAAATGTAAAATTATAATTATAACCTTAATGAAATAAAAGAGGAGTATTTATTTGTGAGGGTAAAATAGGAAGAACACAAAAGCTCATTTGAATCATTTCATTTCCTTTCCTTCCATTTCCTTCCACATTGGGAGGATTGGATAGGAGGGAAATGAGGCCTCCATTTCCTCCCATTTCCTTCCCTTTCCTTCCTAAAGGGACTCGGGAGCACACCCTAGGGAGGAAATCATCCTCATTTCCTCCATTTTCCTTCCCTTTCCTTCCAAAATAAAACTCGGGAGCACACCCTAAAAGAATGGATGAAAGAGAAGTGATTAATCATGGAACTCTTATTTCCTCACCGTAGATTTTGTTATTGTAATTTGATTTTTAAATATTCTTGGTTGCTCGTAGACGTAGACAGTCATATACATATACTTGCTTGTAGATTTTGTTATTGTAAAAAAATACTCCCTCCGTCCCAATAAAAGCTTCACTAATTATCCAAAAGGGCGTCCCGTTAGAAGCTTCACATTTTCTTTTTTGGCAAAGAATCTTTACTATTTTCTCCACTCATTCTCTTTCCTACATTATTTTAATACTCACAACACCATTATAATTTACTATTCTCTCCGCTAATTCTCTCTCCTATTTTCAAATTACACTCACAACATTTTTTTCCCTCTCATTTTCATAATTTGCGTGCCCACCCAAAAGGGTGAAGCACTTATTGGGACGGAGGGAGTATGTTATATTGTAATTTGTAGAACCGGTGAAATCGGATCGGAAACGGACCATTAGAATCGAATCAATGGACCGTCTCTATAATGTAATGGTAGGGTCCTGGTCCTAAATTTTTACAGAACCGAAGTATTTGATCCGATTCTGATTTTCTAAAATTTTGACTAAAACAGGACCAATTCGGACCATGAACACCCCTCGGTGGTAGTGGTGAGAAGGCTTTTAAAGGAGGTTAACATTTACTTGAGTTGGAGGATATGGATGATATTGTAGTTGGAGGATATGGATGATATTGTAAGAAAGAAAATTTCTGGGGACCTAAACAGAAAGAAAAATTAAGTTTATGAATGAAACAATATTTTTGCCGAAGGGGTCGGGTGTAAGTAGTATCCGACCCAAAAGAAATTCGGGTTATATATATGCAGCTGTTTAACAGAGACTTTAACACTACACGGAACCGGAATTTCAGTCCCCATCGCCGACGAATAGCAACTCCCGGCGGCGATCATTCGATCTTCTCTCTCCCTTACTCTTTCACTGTGTAACTGAACATTCATAATGCAAGTATAAGTCAGTATAAAACGGAGATGGAAAAAGGGACAGAAGCTCAAAAATACGTTTGGGAAGGTGCGATTCCTCTACAGATTCATCTCCACGACTCCGAAGTCACCACTCTCCCTCCTCCTCCTCCTGCCTTGGTACTCACCTCTCTCTCTCTCTTTTGACTTCATCTGATCTCTTGGAATCAGAAAAAGAAGCCCTAAAATATTGTCTGTTGAAATGGAATTCGTTTGCCTATTATAGATATAATTGCTGTTATTGTTTTTAATTTATGGAAATGAACTGGTAATCGTTGTTTTCAATTATATAGTTTTAGTTAGCAATTGTAGTGTGTGGGGATTTTATAATTGAACTTTACTGGATGGAATTTGTTGCTGCACTGATTATAGGAATTGCAATTGCACAAGTGTACCCTCTAATAACAACTCAATTTCACTTAACTTAGTACAGTGGCGGAGCTAGAAATGTATTGAAGAGGTGGGGAGGGGGGGGGGGCAAAATTATTTTTACCAAGTAAAAGTGGGGAAAATAAAATTTAGTGTTTTTTTCTTCACACAAAGGGAGGCAAGTTTCAATAAATTGTACTAAAATCACTAAATTCATAAAACATTTGCACTAGCAAAACAATTTATTTATTTTTAAAACCAAATAATCTTTTAGATCCGCCAGTGACTTAGTATTGCTCCTTTAATTAGTTGGGGTTGGCTATGGGAATCCTCTTTCAGTCGCTCTGTACATACCACTGCAAGATCGTGAGTTAACCCGTCACTTGTATTCTTCAGAGTTAATGTTTTGCATATTATCTTTGGTCTTTAATCTTTACTTATCTCTAGCATGGTTGTTGATATTAATATTACACCAATTCATGATGTGCAATCAGTTGTCGATAAGTGTCTTTTAATCTATATTCATTTTAAGAATGAAATTTTCTTTCTCTACTACAAAAGTTAGTTAAGATCTACAAGTTTATAGACTGATTAAGCACAAGATACCATCCAAGGCAAAAGATTTTGGCTTGTAAGTAAGCTGGGCTTTCCAGTTAACGGGACAAAGGAAAAGCGAAGATGTGATCTACTCAAGGATCGTGTAATAGATTGGTGGAATAAGTACCAGTTGCATCAGGGTGCAAAACGCGTCAGGGAGATCAGAAGGGGTATGCCATTTCAGAGTTTCCAACAGAAAACCATACTTCAACTCCTTTTCACTAAGATTCTGAAGTAAACTTGAATTCCAAGAAGCTGGATCTTTATGTAAGGTGGATAGTCTAAACATGCAGGGAGGTGCATTAGCCAGAGAAAACCTACAAATCCAGCACATTTGTGAGAACCTAAATCTATCACCTTGCCTGAGTGATTATCTCAGTTTCTTTCAATATCTGGCTAAGTGGAAGGTGAGATGGTTCTAATCAAGGTTTTCCATAAAAAAAATTAAAATCTTTACAAAACAAAGAACAAGTTGCTCTGATGAGTTCAAAGGGATAAACCTTATTCATATAGCCCTTTGTCATCCTTGGAATATGACCTTTTGTTTTAAGAAACATATTATCTGTTCCGGTTCACATTGTAGTTTTAACATGCTGTTGTTGCTTCTTATTGATTTTTCTGCTGTATTTCATTCACTAGACACATGCATTGGAATTCTCTTTCCTCCTTTCGCATAGTTTGTGGCATTACGTTGTTGGAGCTTGTCGAATAGAAATCTAAGTCATCTTCACTTACACCCCCAAAATTTACTTGAAATAGAAAATTAGTCGAATGCAAGTTTGTGCTTTTGTTTGAATGTGCTATTGAGGCTTTCAATGTAGCGTAGCATTATAGAAGTTATTCATAATCATTTTCTTTTTTATTGAATATATATTTTGTGTAGTTACACATCCATTATCATTATGAAATTCAGATCTTAGCTCCTCGGATCGGATACCTACCTCTCTTAGCTCAACAAATTAAACCATTCTTCAGTAGTGCGCTTCCTCCTGGTGCGGACACTATATGGTTTGAATACAAAGGACTGCCTCTTAAATGGTATGATATAGTCTCCACTATATGGATATTAATTTATATCTGTTTTCTATAATGCTTTCAAAATTCCATCATATCCGATGGAGCCAAAAACTAACTATTTTTTGGCTTGGGAATATGATGGAATAGAGCAAAATGGCTCACTAAACTGTTTGCGCTTCTTTGTTATGAAGTAGCAGTCAGTCCATGCAATTTTCATCATGTGTCATCCGGAAACAGCCTCTCTGTGCTTTAATACAGAGACAAGGCTACGTACATCCGACCCCCCTTACCCCACCGTAGGTGGGAGCCTTTGCGGCACATGGGTAATGTTGTTGTTGCATCTATAATGCTTTCAAAATATTTGAACTGTCACATGGAGGAGGATACAATTCTGATGTTAATACATACAAGCAGCAGCATAAATAAGATTGCTTCACACGAGGTAAACGTGGTATAGCGTCATAGTATCATGTTTTATGTGTAAATTAAAGTGAATCACTATGAGCAACTATCAGAGTAGGTAACACGTTAGAAAGCTTACATGAATGTAGTAATCTAGGCTGTGAATGTAGAAAACAAAGACGCAATTTTAGGAGGATCTCACTGCATCTGTGGTTGTACAGACATGCCACTGAAGCTATATTTTCATGAACATATTTTAGTTCAACATGGTCAAATGGAAGCCCTGTCCTAGTACCACCACAATGTGGATTATAGCCATTGAAATGGGCATCTGAATTGATAAATACTAGATTAACCTCACAATAAATTACTCTTTGTGGAGTTCGTGACAGATGGGAGAAACAATGGAGACTAGATGGACTAAGACCCAAGATGATAAGATTTTGGCACAGCTGTTCGGCAAAAACAAATTTATGCACCCCACAATAAGTAGTTGAAAAAAAAAGGCTATGTAGTTTATTTGGTTGTGTAGAGTTTAGGACAAGTCTTGCATGATTAGTTTTAAGATTCTCACAGGATTTTTCACTTCCTATGTCCTACTAATCTTTTTGACCCATCTTAAGAGAATGTTGATATCTACTTTAGTATGGTTAACTTCTTTTTCATTTCATAGCTTATATTTTAACTGACCTATGCTTTTCTCAGGTATATACCTACAGGGGTTCTCTTTGATCTTCTTTGTGCTGAACCAGAAAGACCTTGGAATCTGACGGTATTGTATCTTTTTTTTCCATGGATTCTTTTATGGTTGGTTGTACATGTTATTACTTAATGTCCTTAGGGAAGTTTGATTCATTATGAAATATTGAGAGATTGTAGCAAATTAGTTAGGTGATGGAAAGTGGAGACTAGTTTTCCACTGACCAGTTCCTTATGTTTAGGTGATGAATCTGGAACTAGCAGAGGCCTTAAAATGTCAAAACACATGGTCCTTGCACTTTTAAATGACCCAAGGAATCTGTCTAAATCAAGTTTCATTTGGTAAAATTTTCTGCAGCAATTTTAGGATGCAATTATATTAGTTTTATGAGCTTCTATGTTTATGGAGTTGAAAGAACAGGTAGGCTTTATTCTCTGTCCTTCCTCTCTCTCTCTCTCTCTCTCTCTCTCTACATATATACACACACACACACACACACACACACACGTATACATGCATACTCCCTCTGTTCCATTTCACTTGGCACCAAATTTTTTGGCACAAGAATTAAGGAAAAACTAGTGCTACACCCGTGCGTTAAACGCACGGAAAAAAAAACTATGATACATAACATGAACTAAATTAAAGAATTACAACAAACTCTTAATTTTTACAACAAACTCTAAACTCAAATAGTATTCCAGCGCTTGTACACGCTAGGCATGACTCACCACCTCCCCTATATACTTTACATTTCTCATTTCAGTAGAAAGACCCACAAAATCTAATATTTACAATAAACTATTAAAAGGAAAGTGCTTTATTAATGGTGCTATGATGTAACCCTTCTCACTTTACGGATTCATTTCCCTTGTTTTTTGGAGCCCACCATCATTGCAACCTATATATTCCCTCCATCCAAAAAAAAAAAAGATTGTCTTATTGGACAAGTCAAACTTTTTCATTGTGTAGCTTTACATTCTTGTAAAGTACGACCTCCAATGAGTTAAGTTATTTAAAATAAATGATCATTTTCCTCTATGGATCCTCTTTGGAATGCCATAATAACTTGTGTTCACAAGTTTTCTAGAGTCCCCACATGTAAAGTATTTGTATTTACTATTTTTTTTTATTTTAATAGAGTCAAATAGGTTTCCTTAACTTGTGGATCAGGGAGATTACTATTTTTAAATATGAGACTATTTATTTGGACAAATCAAAAAGAAAAGTGAGACTATTTATTTGGGAAACAGATGGAGTATTAAGAGAAAAGTAAAAGAATCGGATCCCCTGTCATTCGCTTACGTGTTCAAAAATCTTGTTCCAAAATAAATCATATACTCCCTCCGTCCCGCTACAAGCTGCACACTTTTCTCATTGGGCGTCCCATTACAAACTTCACACTTCCTAAAATGGCAAATAATTTTTACTATTCCACCCACTAATTCTCTCTCCTACTTTACTTTTATACTCACAACACCAATCAATTCACTATTTCCTACCTCACTTTCTCTCTCCAACCTCACTTTCCATACTCACAACACTTCACTAACTTTTTCCTTAATTTGCGTGCAAACAGTAACTGTGAACTTTGTAGCGGGACGGAGGGAGTAGTGTATAAGGTCTAATAAACAAACCTTCGACATAGATTACTGAACCTCAGAAATAGCTTTCGCTTTGCTACACGAATAGAAAAATCCTTGTAATTGATTCCAACATCTTTGGCCCGCTTCTCAAGAACCTATGGGGACAACTATAGCTACAACGTGCCCCCCGGGGCACAGACGAGTGGTAAAAGAAGCAGCACTGCTGGGCTTGCAACCTCAGTGTGGGGAGTTCGAATTTTGGCAGGAGCCCCCGGGGCACAGACGAGTGGTAAAAGAAGCAGCACTGCTGGGCTTGCAACCTCAGTGTGGGGAGTTCGAATTTTGGCAGGAGCAGCTGGAGCAGCCAAATAAATTGGTGATGTAAGAGTGATGTAAGCGTTATGTAGGAGGGCTCCCTTGGGGCCAGGAGTATAAGGGGTGCTGTCACCCTGACTACCTCGGGCATATCCCGCGGTTTACCTCTGCCAGTCACTGAGGGGCCGGTGGCTTGTGGTCCAGGACATAGTCCGGCGAAGCTGGGAAACCTGGGTATCAAAAAAAAAACTATAGCTACAACGTAGCTATGAAATGAAAGGGATCAGCATACAACATAATGCTTTGAGGATTGAGTACTCTTGCCTGGTTGACCAAGCATTATATGTGTCATAGTATTTGAGTTGGGCCAGCTTTTGTAAATTGGGTCCAATTTCTTAAGCATTTTTGTATACGTGTCATAATATTAGAAATGTGAATGATTATCTTTTTATTTTTCTAAATTTGAGTAAAGGACATTATTTTTAAAATAGGTTATTTTTTAAACATTTTTTGGTTTAATAGTATTTTCTTTCCAATTTTGAATTTGTTTCTGGGCAATAATATTATATTTGGGTCGGATTTGATCATTTGGGCCATTGGTGGACCAATTTTTAGGCATTTTTCTATTTGGGCAATATTATTAAATTTGGGTCAGATTTGATCATTTGGGCCATTGGTGGCCATAATTTTAAGCATTTTTCTAGCTGGAACAAATATTAGAAGTTCTCATGATTATATCTCTATTTTGGTAAATCTGAGTAAAACAAATTATATTTTAAACAAGTTATTTAAACTTTATTTTTTTATAATTTTTTTTTTGACCTGGAATTAGTGCCCGGGTCATAGTATTTGAAATGGGCCAGATTGATAACCTGGACCATAATATTAGAAATATGCATGATTATATCCTTGAAAAGAGTATAGCTGATAGACATTTTTGTTTTTTTCTTTGTATATTTGAATGATCAAAAGAAAGAAAACTCAAGTAATGAAGGATATTTAAACTAACTGATTGCCCTTTTATTCTCCGGTTAATTTTGAATACTATAAAATGTTTTTAATTATGTGTTTTGTTCATGTATATGTAATTCATAATTAGTTGAGTTTTTTTTTTTAAAAAGTCTATGTAGTTATAGATAAGAACCATCCACTCAACAAACTCAACAGAGGTCGAAGTTCAATGTAGGGTATTAAATGTATTTTTTTTCTGAAACATAATGCTTATTTGTAATTTAATTTAATTGAAATTCAATGTAATAATTAAATATTCAAAACTCAACCATTTAATTCATGATAACAGAGAACTAAGTTCAAGGTAAATTTAATAGCAATATTTCTTGCTTAAACTTTCAAAAATACTATTTTTAAAAGGTTTCATTTGACTGCAATTAATGGAAATCATTCAACGAAAGCATGGTACAATATCTGGTGCCAATTTCAGGTACTAACATAATTGTGACATTAATTAGAGAGATTTTCAAGAGATTAATTGAGTTGTTCATTAATCAAGTTAAATTACTATTTATAGAAGTGGCTATGAGCGGGAAAACATATTTAGAAAGTGCTCTATACTGATTTCAACTTTTATATAGTAATAGATAGGAAAGAGAATTAATTGAAGGAGGTGTTGTGAGTAGGAAAAGTAAAGTAGGAAAGAGAATGAGTGGGGAATAGTAATTTGATTGGTGTTGTGAGTATAAAAACATTTCATTTTGGGTAGTGCCAAGTGAAGTGGGACGGACCAAAATGGAAATTAGTGCCAAGTGAAGTGGAACAGAGGGAGTACATACATATATAATGTCGCTTATCGCCTATAAACTTAGTTTTGGGATAAACGAAATTTAATGACGAGAAAGACGTAATTTTTCGGTGTGAACAAATGTTCAAGAAGACCAAATGATTGTGTGGCAACATCCAAGGCAAAGACAAAGGCCAGGGAAATCCCGTCAATCCATGTACATAAACATTAGTAATATTCAAGTTTAACTGTAATGAGAAATTGAGCAGTAAATAGTTGTAAGAAATAGTTTCTGTTTTGACTCTTTTGAATGTTTGAAGCAGATATGCTCTTTACAACACAGGTATCCTTCTAGCTCCCTCTTGTTTTATTTATACAGGGATGGATAATCCATAAAATATGACACTAAGGAAGAGATAACTAAACAAAAAGAGTGCTAATGTTAGTAAATCCTCCACAGAAAATATATACACGTTTGTCAAGTGCTAGACCTGCAATATCCGCTTTCCACGAGTGTGTACGCTACTTTTGGGGTTAAACTGTACATTTATGTTTATCTAATTTGAAAGCAAACCTACAAAGTAGAGGTGCCTTTGACATAAGGGGAAGTGGGGAACTATGATGCTCGGACTCTTTGGTTTACCTCGTCGGACCCTTGTCAACAAGACTAAAATAGGAGTGTCCGACACGGGTACGGCGGGGTAAAACAAAGAGTCCGAGCATCAGAGGTGGGGAAAGCTATTATTGCCTGTGATAACTTGAGGAAAAGATGCCAGATTATTATTAACTGAGGCTGCATGTGCAATAGTGACAGAATCAGTTAATTATCCAATGCGGCGTTATCAGCGAGATATGTGTTGTGTGATTTTTGTTTTCTTGGATAACTGGTTCATGCTGAAATCCCTTTCTTGGGCAAACTTTTGCATAGGAAGTGACTTTAGGTTTTTGGTGGGTTCCTTGTCAATAGGGGTATAGTACCCTTAGGCGCTTTATTATATTCCTGCTGTCTTAAAAAATAAATAGTCCCACTTTCTTTTTGGTTTATATATATAAAAAGGGCAGCCTGATGCACAAAGCATCCCCGTGTAGCGAGAGTCCGGGGAAGGGTCCCAACCATGAGGGTGAAATGTAGGCAAACCTTACCCTACATAAATGCAAGAGATTGCTTCCAGGACTCGAACCCGTGACCTCAAGGTCACACGGCAAACATAAAGTAAAAGTCACATTTCAAAATAAAGGCAATAAATATTGTGTAGTTTTTAAGAAGGTACAAGCAAGTAAAGCAGGTTGATAAAAACGTTGACTTGTCAAATGAGAGATTTTTTTAGAGGATAGAGGGAGTATATATCTTTGGATACGTTATTATTTTTTTAGTGCAAATCAACACTGAAAATCATTTGACTGGTTAATTTGTACTTCCTCCGTCCCACTTCAAGGGTCCTAGGGTAGTATTTCACGATTCTTAAGAAATTTTTTAAAAAATGAATAAAGAATTGCAAGTGGGTAAACGATTAGAGGAGATAGAATGTAAAAGTTAAAACATTTATGATAAAACCTCTTTTTGATTGGTTTTTTTGTAAATATGTTTAACATTATAAGGGCATAATTAATGATTTTTTTGTAAATATATTTACATTATAAGGGTATAAATGTCCGAAACACTGTTCAAAATTTGCCATTTATGGAATGAGACTCTTAGTCTGGGACGGACCAAAAGGGAAAGTAGGACCCTTGAAGTGGGACGGAGGGAGTATAATATTTGAAAGCAGCTCAAGGTCACGGTGAGAAATCAGAATAAGCACAGCGTTTGCAAAGATATTTTTTTATTTATATGAAGCTGGGTATCCTGGAAATTTTTAGCTGTCATGGTTATAACCTGTAAAGTGATAGAACAAGTTGGTCCATCTTATATGTGTTTGTTCCATTTGTTTGCAGGTTGATCTGAGTTATTTTATTTTCCTCTGCAGGTACATTTTAGAGGATATCCAGGAAATGTTTTGATTCCTTGCGAAGGTGAAGATAGTGTAAAATGGAGCTATATTAATTCATTGAAAGAGGTTGGAGTATAACAGAGTATAGCAGTTACTTTGCCTTTTATGATTCATGTGCTGCACTTTTCTTTCTTGATCATTTCCTTTCTGCAATATTATTTTGGGCAACCTTTAGCATAAGAATAGTAGGATCAGCTGGTCGATATTCTAAACTTCCCAATCCCAATAGTATTTCTGAAAATGTTGACGTTCTCGTTTGAGTTTGCCGTGATATTAGCTACACATACAGTTTATGCCTGCAATTTTCCCATTCCGACGTCTAAGATTTTCTTTAGGAGTCAACTCTACTCCGATGCCTTATTCGTTTGCCTCCTTAGCTGATCTATAATGAGGTTATCATCTATATTGTGCAACAGGTGACCTTTGGTTAGAAATGCAAAAAGTTAGTTCAGTTGCTTCTTTTTTCCTGATAAGTATGTGGAAAGTACATGAATTCACCGTCTAGCAAGGTGATGCTTTCTGAAATTAAGAGCAGAGGCATGCGCTTTAGAACTGGTATTATTTCAGACCTATTCATGTCAAGTGCCAACTTCATGAGAGTTGAAACTTCAATACGCTGTGCCTGTACTTGAAGTTTAAGAGCAGAGACATGCGCTCTAGATTGCCGTAATTGAAGTTGCCGTAATTGAAGTTTCTGAAATTAATAGCAGAGGCATTTATAAATATTTTTGCTAATCATTTAAATATATTCTTAGCTTTCATAATATTTTTATAGTTTATTGTATTTTTATCTCTTTTTTTCCATCTTCCATTTTTTTAAAAAAAAAAATAACTTTTTTTAACATTTCACTTTTTCATTGTCTATTCTATAAGGCGATTCATGTTAGCCAATCCCAAATCATTTTGGGATTAAGGCTTTGTTGTTGTTGTTGTGTGCTAATCATTTAGCTATGCTTGCTTCAATTAATTTGATGCTTGTTTCTCTTGCTCGTTTATATATTTTCTGTGGATGCTTACAGCAAATTTGTAATGCTAATTGATGTATTGCCATAACGTCACATTTGTCTGTCTGCAGGCAGCATATATTATAAATGGAAACTGCAAGAATGTGATGAACATGTCTCAGTCTGACCAGTTCGATCTTTGGCTCTCTGTTGTGAGTGGTATGCTGGCCAAATATTTTGGAGTCTACCCCCTTTTCAGTTTTCTTCAACTATACATCTGCTATCATTGATGACGTTCTAGCTCAGATTTTGAGTCTTTATGTTACTTTTGCATCAATGAAGTTCATTTCATCATATCCCTGAGACAGAAAATCCTGCAGTGCCAATTATTGAATCAATACTATGATGAATGAAATCCCTAAATTTAAAAATTATAGCAATAGCTAGCTCATCAAGTGGCTGCTAAAGCTATGTGCTAAATAGCTTTGTCAACATAATCACACAGAAATCAAGCTGCACCAATTTGGAGAAAGTATAATGCTACTTAGATCCTCATAAGTAGTTCAAATACTTGATGAGCGCTGATGCATAAGCTGGAAAATTTACTTGAAAGAATATTTTATCACTTTTTTCCTCTTTTTGGTTAATAGCTTATTCATGTGTAGCCACATTTTCACGCAAATTTTGTGGCAGGTAATCTTGAATCATATATCCGAATTTCATCTAAGCTTAAACTAGGAATATTTGAAGATGAATTTTCAGCAAAACTGAAGTCATCTCGGCAAAAAATTACGGAATCAGATGCTACTGCTGCACTTAAAGCAGGTAAAGAATACGACATTCTTGAGTTTATGTTAAATTCAATACAATAATATTATTAGGCGATCACCTTGACCTTACCCGAGTTTTTTCTTTCAAATTGCAGCTATAAACAATACATTTATTTTATTTCTAAGAAGGAAACTAATAAAATTGTGTATAGAGTAGTGTGAGGAATTTCATGAAACATACATCTTCCTGATTAGCTCTTGCCTGTTTCGGTTCTGAATGCTTTGTATGGGTTTTCTGGGCTCAAACCAGAAGATTGAAATATTATGCATTTTTACTTTGCTGAATGTTGGTTATTTGTTTTCAGGGCTTTTGTTGAAATTAGAAATATAAGGTTTATTCAGTTGAACTAGTTAGGGCTTGCAGTGTGGTACGGGTGAAGTTGCTTTTGTTTTACCTGGAGGGGATTGAACCAGGGAAACAACCTTTTTTCTTGCACTGGTAAGGCTGAATTTTAGACCCTTAACTGACCCAAAAATGCTCTACAAAAGTCCCTTTTTACTTCGAGACTTAGCTCCCTCCATGCCTAGAACTCCATCCTGTACTTACTATCTCTGATGCTCGGACTCTTTGTTTTACCCCGCCGTACCCCTGTCGGACACTCCTATTTTAGTCTTGTTGACAAGGGTCCGACGAGGTAAACCAAAGAGTCCGAGCATCATAGCTTACTATTGGTTGTCTACTTTGACAAAAGTAGGGGTTAGGGATTGATTGGTGGGACTGAAGGAAAATCTGATCAAGTTTCATACATTCCAAAACAAAAGATCTGTTGGGTTTTTAACCAAATCCTGAAAAGTTAAAAAAAAACATACTCCGTGTCCCTAAATGAGTGTCCATCTTCTAGTGTAACCAATTGCTATCCATCTAGACTTCATTCTATTTATGGAGAATCCTGTGAGTGACAGTATAGCTCAACATGCTTTGAACAACTTCTCAGAAGCACCTCTGGATGCTTCTTCATTAACAAGAGAGGTGCTTCTTCATTAACAATTTGACCAAAGAACGAACCACCCAGCCCGGATTGTGACCAATTACTTCCAACTTGCGATCATCATGAATACAACTCCTTTCTGTCTGTGCTTGTTACACTTGAAGAGTGGTGGTAGGAAGCATTGACAATGATGAACAAATTGATGATGGTATACTTTCTGCTGATATAATTTCTTATGATTCTGGGCATTAAACGAAATCGGGTGCGGGTACTCGTCCCAAACCGGATCCATTTACATGCACT
Source organism: Adenophora triphylla var. japonica (assembly GCA_022495995.1). Classification (NCBI taxonomy): domain Eukaryota; kingdom Viridiplantae; phylum Streptophyta; class Magnoliopsida; order Asterales; family Campanulaceae; genus Adenophora; species Adenophora triphylla. The sequence continues at coordinate 60,534 of JAFEMH010005726.1, forward strand.
CTTTTCATATAGATCCAATACGTGTGGATACTTGGACATGCCCATTGCTGTATGTTTCAGACTCCATCTGCAATGTTTTAATGCTACATCAATAAAATTTCCCTCACTTGGCTGCATGTTTTCTCATTCAAAATTTCATGTTCTTGTCATTTTGGTTACGTTGATCTTTATTTCTTATTGGTTTTGACCTATGCTCAGGTAGAGTTCCAGTCCGCATGTATCTTTGGTGTGTCGATGAGGATTTTGACGATTTAGAAGATGCATCATCTTTTGAAAGCTGGGACAAAATCTCTTACATAAATCGGCCTGTTGAGATCGATGGAGAAGGTACCATGATTTTATTTTTTTTTATTTTTTAAAGAGTCTAGAACGACGTGTTCGGTTGTAGTCTCAAAGTTTCTACTTTTTTGAATTTACTAGATCATGATAATTGAAAGTTGACTTTCATCCATCAAGATCGACATATTTTTTGTTCAAAAAGTTATGACTGGTGTTGGCTGAATCCACAAAGGGATAATGTTTCGCTAAGCTAGCTTTAATTTCTCTAATGCCATTTTGAAATGCAGGGAAATGTTTCACCTTACATGATGCAATCAAATCTCTGCTCCCGGAATATTTTTCTGACAACTCCTTGGAAACAGAGTCTGACAACATATCTAAGGCAGAAGGCGAAGATGAACAGAAAAAAGACTCATCAGAAGCAAAAAACAGTGCAGAAATAGGAGAAACATCTGACGAGCTTGTAGAGATCAGTAGCCAGTCTGACAATGCTGAGATCAAGCTTGTCAGAATTCAAGGAATCGAGCCAAAGTTGGAGATTCCGTTTTCTTGGGTGGTAAACAACTTGATGAACCCTGAGCACTTTCTTCATATGTGTGTTTATATCAAAGTTTCCGACCCACTTGCTATATAGTCAGTACTGAATTTATATCCGCTGGCTAGGGGAAACTATCTCTTCATTTGTTCGGGAAATTGTCATGAGATGTATAGAACTGTACAGAATAGTTGAATGGCCAGTTGAGCTCTTACATAAGTTGTTCTCAAAATTCAAATGAAGTCGAATGCGTTGGAGATGGAATTGGTATTCTAGCGTTATCTATCTTGCTCCGGCAAGTCCAAATCCCGGTACTTGCTCAACAGTCAAATTTTGGCTGGTGAGCAAACGACGAAATGATGCCAAAAACCATAGTACTGTGAAAAAACTAACGGAAACAAAGTATAGTGACAAGTTTTATAGTTTTCTCCGAACAAGGAGGCTAGCAATCTATTGGGCATATCGTTGGAATGATGCCCAAACTCAAGCAAGAAATGAAGCTTTGTTAAATTTGACTTCACAAGCCTTATTTAATACAAGTACTGTTATTCGCTAAACGTCGTTAACTATGTGCTTACAGTAACAAGTACTTCATATTCTATCTCTCTCTCTCTCGCACACACACACACACATGCGCGCTCGAATGCGTGCAACAACTGATGAGGTTAAGAGCTCTTACGTAGCCATCGACGACACTGCAGGCATGTCCAACCATACTAAGCCAAATCTGCCACACAAAAGAACAACAATAGGACTGACAAAACCAAGGTGCCCTTATGGAGTTCAAACCAACAAGATTACTCCTTGAAATCTCAAATCTGAAACTAAACCTTCTATATAAATACTACCTGGTACCCACTTCCATCACTGAACCATTAAGAGAAAGAAATTAAGACTTAAAGCCAATTAAGATGTCAAAAGATGGAGTGAAGCTGTTGGGCATGTGGGCTAGTCCTTTTTGCATGAGGGTAAAAGTTGCATTGGCTGAAAAAGGGGTTGAGTATAAAGAGCAAGAAGAGGACTTATTTGGTGGCAAGAGTGAGGAGTTGCTCAAGTCCAACCCACTCTATGAAAAAGTGCCTGTTTTGTTGCACAATGGCAAGCCTGTTGTTGAGTCCACCAATATCGTGGCCTACATTGATGAGACTTGGCCTTCTCCATCACTCCTACCTTCTTGCGCTTACGGGCGATCGCAGGCTCGGTTTTGGGCCGATTACATCGACAAAAAGGTATCACTCCCCTTCCTTTATCAAATAATTGTACACATGGTCTCGGGCTTCGTATGGAGATGTCCAAACGGCTTGGCCCGGCCCAAAATGGCCGGGTTTGATGGACTTTGGGCCTACATTCCCTCGAGCTTGGTCCGGGCCTGATTTGGGCCTTGACCAAAACGGTCCATCCCTTTTTATAATATTGTAAATGGCTAAAAAGCCTCTGAATTAATGTTGTTAAAACACTATTTCAGGGACATTTTCATTATTTTACAAATATTTTTTAAAAAAACAAGGCGCGCCCGATGGGCGCCAGGCTGTCGGGCCAAGCCCGAATATTAATCATGTGAGATATCACAATTAATTCTTATGAATGTCTAACGAAACAATCCATGTTAGGCTAATATTTTCTTGAGGAATTAGCATGGTATAACTTTGTTTAAGTTTTATTTAATCAAATTTTCAGGTCTTTGAGGCCGGTGGCACGATTTGGAGGGGAAATGCAGAGGAAGTAGAGGCTGGTAAGAAGGAATTCATAGGGATCTTGAAGAACTTGGAAGGAGCCATGGGGGAGAAAGACTACTTTAATGGTGATAATTTTGGCTTTGTTGACATTTTACTCATTGGTCTAACTTCTTGGTTCTTAGCTTTTGAGAGATATGGTGGATTTAAGGTTGAGGATAGTTGCCCTAAAATCTCTGGTTGGATCAAAAGATGTTTGGAGAGAGAAAGTGTCTCAAAAAGCCTTGCTGATTCTGAGAAAGTCTATGCTTGTGTGGGCATGCTAAGGAAGATGAATGGCATTGAGTAAATCATCAATGGCTACTACTTCTTTTTTAGCCTCTTTGTGTTTGGGTTTGTGTTTGTGTTTGTGTAGTACTTTTTTTTTTTCGGCTTGAGGGGTCGGGAAAGGTATCAAACTCAACTCGAGTCTCTGTGAAGTTTTTGCTCTATCACTGGGCCACTTTTTTTCAGGTCTTAGCTCTATCAATGGGCCACTTTCGGGTCAGCTTTTTGTTTTGTGGATTTGGACACTTTTAGTTTGTGAGGAGAGAGAAATAAACGATTTTTCTTGATCTTCCTTTGATGTTCTTGAGAAGGGAGGGAGGGGAAAATGAGACCAATTTGAAAGGTTAGGTCCTTTTGATGGATTGGTTTATCTTTTAGTTTGTTGTATTGTGTTTTTTGTAATTTGTAACATGTATTATTACTTAGCTATTAAAGTTTGGCATGTTTGGAAATATTTTTATGTAAAATTTGTTCTTCTTTATTGCTAGGAATCATCATCCCATAATGTTCATCAACCTTGTTCATATCCAAAGCCATGTGGGTAGTTGGCAAGCAACTATTTTAACATGTCTCTTACCCTTTGTCAGCCAAAAACATGTGCAAACAAAAGAAATGGTGTGTGTATATATGTGTGATTTTATATATAGGGTCTAACGCTTAGCTTTTGAGAGCTGGATTTAAGGTTGAGGATCTAAAATCTCTGGTTGGATCAAAAGATGGTGTCTCTTGTTGATTCTGAGAAAGTATATGCTTGTGTGGGCATGCTAAGGAAGATGAATGGCATTGAGTAAATCATCAATGGCTACTACTTCTTTTTAGCCTCTTGTGTTTGGGTTTGTGTTTGTGTTTGTGTAGTACTTTTTTTTTTATGGCTTGAGGGGTCGGGAAAGGTATCAAACTCAACTCGAGTCTCTGTGAAGTTTTAACTCTATCTGGGCCACTTTCTTTCAGGTCTTAGCTCTATCAATGGGCCACTTTCGGGTCAGCTTTTTGTTTTGTGGATTTGGACACTTTTAGTTTGTGAGGAGATAGATAATAAACGATATATATATATATGATCTTCCTTTGATGTATCTTGAGAAGGGAGGGGGGGAAATGAGACCAATTTGAAAGGTTAGGTCCTTTTGATGGATATGGTTTATCTTTTAGTTTGTTGTATTGTGTCTTTTGTAATTTGTAACATGTATTATTACTATAGCTATAAAAGTTTGGCATGTTTGGAAATATTTTTATGTAAAATAATTGTTGGCAAGCAACTATTTTATACATGTATACATATACCCTTATATACAGTTAGGGGAGCCAAATGTTTATGTAATATCTTCCAAAAACATGTGCAAACAAAAGAAATAGTGTGTGTATATATATACATATATGTATATATATATATATATATATATACATATATATATATATATATATATATATATATATATTTCTTATATTACACCAAAATTGTGGCCATAAAATAGGAAATGAAATATGACCCACATATTTCCCCCATTTTGTGGTGGTGGGCAATTGATTTATTGTTCTTTTCATAGAGAACATTCACATGTAATCAAAATAGTAGTTAAGTCAAGGCACTCATACCCTAGTTGGGCAACATTTTGTAGAAAATAGTTGATAACAAATGTAAAAAGACAAGTATGCCAAAATTGAGCATGTCCCATGTAGTCTCAATCAAAGTAAAAGTAGGATATCCTTCTTGTCAATGTAAAGATGTTTACAATGACATCCTTTTTTGTCCAATTGAAGCATAATTGAACTATATTGGTATAGAATAATGGTTTAAGTTTGGTTGGAAAAAAATATATCATGATATAAATATCTATTTCTTCACTCCCATAATAATAACGTGGTTACGGTTGATTTGTCAAACATTTTTTTAGCAAATGATAAATTTAATTTCGTTCACATTTAAAAAAAGTTGACACTTCAGAAATTACGAAGGCTCATCCAGAGTAATTATATTAGTTCCAACTCTTAACCTACAACAATGATAGTTTGATCTAAATATTAATACGTTCGAATTCCAACTCAAGTAAAACTTGGACACGACCCCATGTGACATTTAAAAAATTCCCCCTCTAGTGATAATTTGCACTGAACACTTAATATGCATAATTCGGTTTGACGAGAAATGCCCATAAGACAAATCAAAATTCACGAACCATCCTTATATAGTAAAAATCGAGAAATTCAATAATCGTCGTCATTTCAAGATGAAAAAACAAACAAACATAGGCTCTCACAAAGGAGAGTAAACAACGGCTCTCGATAAGGGGAAAAATTCATTTTATGACATAAAACGATTAAAAATTCTCAATTATACAATTGTTTGTAATATCATCACATTAAAAATTCTCAATTACACAATTATTTGTAATCTCATCACGTTGATGTTACAAAGAATTGTGTTGTTGGATATTATTTATAACGATAATTAACCAATTAATCAAGAAAAAAAGGAAAATTAATGGAGAATGATTGATGGTGAAAGAGGAAAGAGACAAAGGAGAGAGGTAGGGTCAAACATTTTAAAGAGTGTATTTTATTTATTTATATATTATATATATTATGATAAAATTGCATAATTTTTTTTTACTTATTTTGAGACTGATAAAAATTAAAAAACAATACTTTAGACGAATGGAGTAGTAATTTTTTCATAATCAAATGTTAGAAATCATTGATTCGTGCCTAATACTCCCTCCGTCTCACTCAATTTAAGATTTTCTCTTCGGACACCGGGATTAAAAAATACCAATATAATAAAAGGCTAGAGAATAAGTGGATTAGGTATTATAAAAATATTATAAGTATGAAAAGTAAAACAGTAAAGAATGAGCGAGAGTAATAGTAGAAAGATTGTTGTTGTTACTATAACAAGTGAGTATTATTAAATATAAAAATAATATAAATTTGTTATTTTGGGATATTATAAATTGAATGAATGTCCAAAATGATAAATTGTGACAAGTCGGATGAGGCGGATGGAGTATGATTTATGTAGGTCCGCCCTTGCACAAAATAATTGAAAATGAATGTTATTTTAATTAACATCTAGTGCGTGTCCAAATATGAAATCATTAGTGTGTGGACTCGCTCGCATAAGACTGAATTTTGTGGCTTAAGTAATTAGTAACAGTCTGAAAATGGAATTTTTTCCCAAATAATCCCGTTTTACTTTTTTATTTACGAAAATGACTTACTGTTTAAACTATTTCCCAAAATGTCCTCTTTTTTGAAACTCGCTACACCGTGTAGCGAGTTTGACTAGGGTTGGTCAAAACTCGCTACACCGTGTAGCGAGTTTAGGGTAATTAATTACGGCCGTTGGGAAAATTAATTAGGTCATTTAATTAAACTAAATTCGCTACACCGTGTAGCGAGTTTTGACCAGAAGTCAAACTCGCTACACCGTGTAGCGAGTTCAATTTATTCCAAACCCCTACATAACCCCCTCCGTCCGTCCCAACAAAACTTACCATTCTCTTCTTCCTTTCTCAGCCTAGTTCTCCCTTTTCTTTCTTTCTTTCTTAAATCTATCTCTCTCATAATGGATCCATCAAAACCCCGTTGGTATCGTGGACGAAAACCTCTTCCAGTACAACCCTGGCCAAACCTCCAATCGCCTATCTAATCTCTCTCAAATTGAACGAGAGTTTCAATCTCCACCGTCTCCACCGCCTCAAATCGAACGAGAGAGATCTCCACCGCGTCATATCATACCCGGTCCCGCCGGTGAAGCACGCTAGCCATGCGTCGGCATCACACCGGAAAAGCTCATGTCTCGGGGACCCCCGCTCGCCGACCCAAGAGGCAATACGTAGAAAGCTTGAAGAGTCGAGGACGATGATGAATTCCAGGCAAAGCTTGGCTTTCTGCAATGGATTATCTCACCGGAGAGGGTACATTTTATCTCGTTGAAAATGATCAAGGAGAAATGCAAACAACATGAAAGGGTGGAACAGTATAATATTTTACATTAATTATAGTTAAGGTTGAAATTTACAATTAATTGGTCATAATATTTTTGTTCTATTAGGTTGTGGTTGTTGTCAAGAACTGCACACCAACTGAGAATGGCTCTTTTCACGTGATTTTGAAGGATCCTACTGACACTATTGAAGCTTACTTAGGTGACAAAGTGTTTAAGCAACCGAGGCGGAAGTGACATTGGTGAAGGTGCTTTGTTACGATACTTACTCGGGTATGAAATATTTTCCTTAACATTACACTCCCTAAATATATCCTTACCTTTTTGTTCTAAATGTTTTGTTTTGTTCATCTATTAGGTTGTTGTTTGTGCCATATCACGCTCAAAAAAACTACTTAACATTGTTCCTTCCAATGTTTGTAAGGTCTTCCCTAAGGATTGTTAATTTCATCTTTGGACATGTATTATTTGAATTTATGTCGGATTTAATATGTACCTGAATTTATGTACTATTTTTCTATGTGACCGGAATGTGGTCACTGAATTTATTTATTTATGTAAGATTTCCTATGTGGCCGGGATGTGGCCACTAACTTGACAATATTTATTTTTTGTGATTTTATGTAGATTTTCTATGTGGCCGGGATGTGGCCACTAACTCTAAAATATTTATTTTTTGTAATTTTATGTAAGATTTCCTATGTGGCCGGGATGTGGCCACTAACTTGAAAATATTTATTTTTTGTGATTTTATGTAAGATTTCCTATGTGACCGGGATGTGGCCACTAACTTGACTATATTTTTTTTTTTGTGATTTTATGTAGATTTCCTATGTGGTCGGGATGTGGCCACTAACTCGAAAATATTTATTTTTTGTAATTTTATGTAAGATTTATAAATATTTATAAAAAAAAAATTCAGCCACATGTCATTATTTTTTAACACATGTAATTTTTTTTTTGTTAGTACGAAGCAATTTTGAGCAACAATTTGAAGCTGATTTAATTGTCGAAATTAAAATTTAAAAGTTGTTATTGTTACACCATTATATGTACTTCAAGTAACAATTTTTAGATATTCATTATGATATATAAATTAACCTATAATTATTGCTCAAAATAGCTTCGCGAACGAAATTTTTTTTTTTGATGTTACTACGAAGCTATTTTGAGCAAAAATTTGAAGCTGATTTAATTGTCGAAATTAAAATTTAAAAGTTGTTATTGTTACAACATTCTATGTACTTCAAGTAACAATTTTTAGATATTCATTATGATATATAAATTAACCTATATTTATTGTTCAAAATGCCTTCGCGAACGAAATTTTTTTTTGATGTTACTACGAAGCTATTTTGAGCAAAAATTTGAACCTGATTTAATTGTCCAAATTAAAATTTAAAAGTTGTTATTGTTACAACATTGTATGTACTTCAAGTAACAATTTTTAGATATTCATTATGATACATAAATTAACCTATATTTATTGTTCAAAATGCCTTCGCGAATGAAAAAACAAAAAGAAGTAAACAATTTTCAAATTTTGTTGCTGTAAAGGTTTTTGTTTTTACTTAAACTGCTACACCGCGTAGCGAAGTTTCAATAAAGCCGAAATCGCTACACGGTGTAGCGAGTTTAATTCAGCTTTATTGAAACTCGCCACACGGTGTAGCTGAGTTTAAGTAAGCCAAAATACTTTCCGGGACAAAGTGACAGTTTCGAACAATCATCCGTGACTTTCTCTCTCAGCTTTCTCTTTTTCTCCTCAGATTTGTTTCTTCTTCTACCTTTCTCTCTTTCTCTCAATCAACTCTCTCAATCACCATTTTCTAAATTCCCTTAATTCAAAATAAAACTTCTTCAAGTTATTTTATTTCATCAGAATTGTTGAAGATCAACAAGAATCAAGGTAAATTAACATCATCTTAATTATTATTTTGATTTGTGTTTAGATATAAAATTTAATGATTTAACTGTGTTTTATGATATTGTAGATATAATAAATGTAAGAGTTTTGTTATGTAGGTTTTAACACTTTGATTTCGTAATGTAGGGTTAAATATGAACGGGGGTCCGATCATTTTTATGTGTTAGTGGGGAGGTGATGATGAACAACCGTTTGATGGTCCTCATTTCAAAAAGGGGCCAAAATGTGCAATAAGGGGTAATTGCCAATGGAAATACAATGAGTTGATTGATGAGTTATATAAAAAGGCGAACTTAGATCGGTCTCAATTTGATTTGAAAGTCATTTACGTATGCCCTCATTCTTTTGATAGCGGGATTGGTGAGTACTTTCCTTTCCGTATTGAAGATGATGCGTGTATGGAAGTAATGTTCGATCAGTTGCTAAATTTGGGGGATTGGAAATTTGCGTACTGTATGTTGTTGTAAAATTAATTGAAAATCGATCCAATCCGTAGTTTCAAACACAACACACACAGAGTACTTTCGTGTTTTCTCCAACTGGTAACCGTGATGATGGGGTTGGTCCAAGTTCCCAAACTCTTGTATCAACTCAAACACCAAATTATGATGATGGGGCATTTGGCCATAATTATCATGTTCATGATGATGATCGGGCATTTGGGCATTATGATCACGTTAATGATGATTATGATGTTGATCGTGAAGAAGAGGAAGTGCACACTCGATGTAGATGCAATGCTAGAGGATGATGATGATGAATATGAGGAGGGTAGTAGTGATTCGATGTCGATTTGGGAGCCGGTGATGATGGGCCGATTGATGATGATGTGGAAGCACCTCTTGTTCACTATGAAGTGCCGCAAAATCGAAGATATGAGAGAGCGAGTTATCCCTTTTACAGCTGATATTGGTACATCTCGCTCGACAAGAACAAGGCTTGATTGATTATGATCATGCACATAGTTTTCCGCTTTGGGATCCGAACAACAACCGATTGCTAAAGGGATACGCTTTCCGGCAAGAACGAGGCACAATTTGATATGAAAAGGTTCCATATTAAAAACAATCGCAGGTTCGTGGTAAGAAAGAGAACACCGAACACACGGGTAATTGAGTGTCTCGTTAAAAAATTATCCATGTCATTTTTATGTTCGTGTGTGAAAGTAGGAAGAAGTTTGGCTATTGGGAAGTGACCAAGTATAAGGCTCCTCACCGCCGCTTATATTTGGAGCAAGTCAAGATCACCCCAATCTAGATGCCAAGTTTATCGGTCGGGAAGTCGTTGGTCTTATTAAGGCCGATTCGATGTCAAGGTTGGAGTCATTATTGCACACATCTCTAGTAGGTTCGACAAGGTAGTTACTTACAAGAAGGCATGGTGTGGAAAGCGTAATGGCATTGCAGAGGTTTTTGGAGATTGGGAGGAATCTTATAAGAGGTTACCCCGCGTCCTAGCACCCATTCAAAAATACAATTCGAGGACAATTGTTGAGTACTCTACACCTCCTCCTCCCGTCGGTGAAGCCTCCCTATTTCGACAGTATTCTGCGGGCATTTGAGCCTTGCATTGAAGCTTTCTCTCATTGTCGGCCGCCATTTCGTGGATGGAACATTTATGCATGGTAGATATAAAGGGGTAATACTGATTGCCATGGGTGTTGACGCCCAAGACAAAGATACTTCCGCTTGCCTTTGCCGTTGTTGAAAAGGAGGACTGGCCGAACCGGCGTTGGTTCTTATACCTGGTTTGCAAGCATATTATCAAGAGTCGTGAAGTATGCTTGATATCTCGACCGTCATTGGGGCATTCTCAAGACCGTAGCCGAAGATACGTGGTGGCCAAACGTGCATCATCGATATTGCTTGAGACATATGCGAGCAAATTTCTTGGAAAAGTATAGAGGGAAGGGTCAAGTATCTGTTCGAGAGCGGGTAGAGCAACTCAAGATAGAAAATTGAAATCTATCTTAGAGAGTATCCGTGGAATTAAGCCCGAGGCAATTGCATGGTTTCAACATTTGGATGCTAGAAAATGGACATTGGCACACGATGGTGGTTACGTGTATGGCATCATGACTACCAACATGTCTGAGGTTTTCAATGGTGTGATGAAGGGAGCTCGTGGGATGCCAATCACAGCAATTGTTGAAACTGTCTTCTATCGTTGTGTGGAGTACTTTCAAGTAAGGCATGGATTTTCAATCAATGCCTTAGGAGGTAATCCTGATAACCCTAACATCAATCCCCGACACCAATTCAAAGACGAAAGTCGCTTATCACTACTTGAAGAACACCGTAAAAGCGGCAACACATCACGTCAGGAGGTTCAACAATCACGAAATGGGGGTGTATCAAGTGACAACAAAGCACGTCGTGGTGATCACGGAGGAAATATACGATTGTCCGACTTAATGAGCGCACTCCGCACATGTGGTAAATGGGTTGCCTATCGCATGCCTTGTTCCCATCTCCTTGCTTGTTGTTCCGCACAAAATATTGATGGTCGAGATTTCGTTTCGAATATTACACCGTCGGGGAATACTACAAGACATGGAAGGGAACATTCGAACCAATCGAGCATGAGGACTATTGGGGCGTGGATGGTTCTGGGTGCCTAGTTTCTTCCCTAATCCCCTACTTCGACGTTCGCGAAGTCCTGGACGACCTAGATCAAGACGCTTTCGTAATTCTATGGACTTTCAAGCGGATAAACGGAAGAGTATGTGTTCATCATGCCATCGGGAAGGGCACAATCGTCGTAGATGCCCGAACCTTAGGGAGTAGAAGAATGTTTTTAATGTAATTTATGTTTGCCTTGAATTGGATTCGTTTCGTTTTATTATATGTCGTTTTCATTAAAATTGAAAAGTCCAATGTAATTTATATTTGAGTTGAATGTAATTTTTCGCTCGCTTTATTTTAATTAAGTTTTAAGTTTTAATTTTTGTTTGGCATAATTACAAAAAAAAAAGGTACATATTACATTACAGGCAAATTGGGAGCGGACGCTTCGCGCACGGGAGCGGACGCTCCTTTACTGTAAACTTAGAAACTTAGGCTGGAATACAATGGAAATGTACATTTATAATCGCTACACCGTGAAGCGATTTTCACTATACTCGCTACACCGTGTAGCGAGTTTAGTGAAAATCGCTTCACGGTGTAGCGATTTCAAAGAATTTGGGCGCCCACCAAAGCTGGCCGAAGAACAAGGGCGGCCACTCCAATTTTGGCCCAATAAATACTACCTCCGTCCGAAGGGCACTTTTGGTCAACAGTTAACTTTGACTCCAAACATTAATGCAAATTTAATCATCTTATTGAAATTCTAAAAATTGTTATTCATAAATCATTTAATGATTTATCAATAACAATTTTTAGAATTTCAATATAATGATTACATTTGCATTAATATTTGGGTCAAAGTTTACTGCCGTTGACCAAAAGTGCCCTTTTCAGGGACTAGAAGGAGTACAATTTTTTGATTCGTCCCGCAATAATTACACAGTAGCACATTTGAACATTTTTTTTTGGAATTATGCTAAACATAAATTGAACCTTAACACTTAAATGGAAAATAAACTTTTCTTTTATTACTCCCTAATCTAATAAATATCATCAATTATAATTTTTTAAATATTCATTAAAATAACTAAAATCATTTTTAAGAATTGGAAAATTACATTCAAATCAAATATAAAGCTAAACTACTAAGAAAAAGTTACAAAATTTCAATACAAATAAAAAACATTCAAATAAAAAGTAAACTAATAGTACAAGCTTCAAATAAAAACTAAACCTATACAACAAAGTTTCATTACGTAATAATAAAAAAACAAAAGTTAACTCTCTACCTATTATCATAGAAAGACGGGGTGTAGGGATTACGCGGATTCCTGAGCCGAGACCCTCTTCTAAGCATTTGTTCCCGAAGCTCTTGTTCGGGGTCATCCGAGCCGGATCGACGAAACCATGGAACGCTCCACGTGATGAAGGAGTCCTCAACCCACTTCCACTCGTATAAGCGCCGAAGCCCATAGTGGATGTGGATGGTCTAGGGAAGGGTCCGCCTGGGCACTCCCACCGCCACCCCCCAGCCCACCCCCATCGCCACCCCGCCCACCCCCACCGCCACCCCACCACCCTCCCACCCCTCCCACTCCTCCGCACCCCCAGGCCCCAGCCTCCCGAAACCCCGCTCCAACGCTCAAAATCATACCGTGATCGTGGCCGCGATCTGATGGCCATAAGATGTATCGGTGCGGGTGCGCCCGAGGCTCGGGCTCGGGCTCGGGCTCGGCTCATCGTGTAAATCCATCCGGGTGGTGGTTCTCGCCCGTGCACGACGTCGCCGACGTTGTCGAGGTTGTCCCCGCACGCGATCTACCGGTGGGGGAGGTGCGGCAGATCAAGGCGGTGGAGCTCCCTAACTCCCCCGAACCCGTGTGTCACAATCTCCCGCATTTCAGCTTGGTGGGGATGCTCATCCCTCTCATTGGCGACATGCGTGCGCTGAAGGGTCTCGCACTGTTTTTATATCAAAAATATATATAAGAACGAGAGACATAAGTTAATAATTGATGTTTTCTTAATAAAAAAAATATTAGAAAAAAAAAAACTTTAAAAATGTAAAAACTTACCATAAACTCTAGGGCAAAGGGCACGATCGGTATCCATCCACCTCTACGTGAGTGAGCCGCCGCACAAACCTACACGTTATGTCCCTATACCATACCATATATGGGTCGGTGTAGGTCATATCGTGGAAGCCGAACACCCCGAAACCAACCTCTCGTGGCGCCGTCCCCATAGTGTAACAAGTGGGCGATGGTGCTCACCCCATCTCACCGTAGGCCTTCCCCGCCGATCCGAACGGTGCAACTCTGTGCCGGTGTCGAACGGTGCCTGGGATAAACCTGTCTCACCCAAACCGCCTCATCACGCGATCGGGCGAGATGCCACTCAACCCTCTCAAAGCATATGAGAGGGACCTTCGCCAACCATATCTCCTCCCCCTCGGTGCAGTGACGGAGCGGGTCTCCCCTCATAAAGGCCGCCACACCACGTGACCCTCGTTCGCCCGAGCCACTGATCCCGATAGCCTCGCAGCTATGTGCGGTAACCTCTCTCGTATCAAGCGAAGCCTCGCGTCCATCTGAAATTTCATAAACAAAATAATTATAAGATTATGTTCAAAAAAAATAAAAACATTAACGACGAGAAAATAAAGTATGATATATGCATACATGCATCCGAGGGGCATGATGACGTAGTCCTGCTCTCTAAGGCGGTAACGGATCTGCGGCCTCACACATGTCAACCTCTCCCAAGCCCGGATCTATATGAAATAAATGTATATCAAAAACTAAGTAATAATGCCACAAATTTGAAATAAAACTTAAAAACATAATGAACATTAAAATGAAATAAAATACCGTAGAGACGTTGAGAAATCCTCCGCACTGTCTCGTCTGAGGGTCTGCCGCACTACATAACTCTCGGTACAGGAAAGCAAGCGCCGCACTCCCCAACCGTACTCCCTCACCCTAGAAACATCCCTAAGCAGCGGGAGATAACATAGCTTAACCTTGTTGTTCGTACGATCAGGCATGATCGTAGAACCCAAGGCAAGCAAGATATAAGCCCGTACGTATCGATCCACAATCTCCGGATCGGCATCATCATCCAGGTCACCAAAGTGTGGGAAACGTACGGTAATCCACCGGAGCTTCGCATCGCTCCCATCTATATCTCCGTCACCTGGGGACAAACCCTAAATACTCCTGGCACTCAGCCCGCCAGTCTATATGTACTGGAAATCCATCATCAGTAACAACATCCCCATCAATCGGCAACCCGCAAATCATGCCGATATCCTGTAGGGTGATAGTCATCTCACCAACCGGGAGATGGAACGTATGGGTCTCCGGACGCCATCTCTCGATCAAGGCCTCCAAAGAATGCAAAATCGTGCGTATCCGGCCTATGTAGTGCACTCCACTAAATCCACACTCGCGCCTCAATAATATGACAGGAGCTAATACAGGCGGCAAGGTGGCACCATGACGAAAAACGAGGGGACTAGAAACCGGCCACCCGGACCAAATATACCTAGCCCTATGGTCTGCATGGCGGGTCAGGACAGATGTATCGATAGGCCCGGGATCAATGAACGCTTCCATCTATTTATTTCAATATCAAGGTTGGTTATTGTTCTATAAGGCAAGAAAATAAATAAAAGAATACAAAAATTGTAATTACTAGTACGTGGCATTGTAATCCAAAGTTATCCCACACTTCCAAGAAGTGCACTGGGGAAGTTCTTGGTTTCCAGCCTATATACTAAGTAATACTTCAAGAGTAATCCTCATGCGGTTTTGAAAAATAGGATGAAGTTTTTTTTTTTTTTATAAAATGTTTGAACAATAAATCATATTTTAAGGGTTTAGGGTTTGGAATATAAGTATATGAGATTTAGGATGTTGTTATATGTATATTAATTCCTATTCTATTTTTCTATCACTAAATCATATTTTAAGGATTTAGGGTTTCGTGACGAGATATTAGGGTTTAGGGTTTACAATATGGTATATATGACGCCTAATTAATTCCTTCGACGTCATGCCTCACATTATGTACCACTTTCACGAATTAAGGATTCCGTTACGATTACCTATGACTTATAAGAGTCATTAGGGCACAATCCACTTGGACCTTGTTCGGACAAGCTCACGTTCCTATCTCGGTAATCAAATTTCCTATAATCTCACACAAGTTAAACTTTGTACTCCCTCCGTCCCAAAAAAAATTCAAAAATCTTTTCAAATTTGCTATTTATTTCTATTATGAGCAAATTTGCTATATACTCCCTTCTAAAATTTTCTAAAATGAATGACCCAATTTACTTTAAATTTGCTATTATTTTTTTTTTTTGATAAAAAATAAATAGACAGTTCATATAAATGGGAATAACAATCGGTCTAATCTATCCTCGATTAGTTTTCCGCACAAGATTTTTTAGTTTTATTATTAAAATATTTGAAATAATAATTTTTCTCATCTTTATATTAAATAAATTAAAATCGAATGCATCAATTAATTATTCTCAACAATTAAACTATGTATAGGGCACAATTAATTCATCGAAATAATATTTACATCTATATATTTAACAATAGTTCAACCAAAAATAAAATCCTAAATTGCAATGTCATAAAAAAAATCAAAAAAATTAGTCACATAAATGGGAATAACACTATTTCAATTTCAACAACAAATCAACCAAAAAAAATCATACAAAAAATAAAAAATAATTCTTGGCATATAGAAATTTGTCACATAAATTCGGAATAATAATATTTCAACAACAAATCAACCAAAAAAACTAAATAAAAATTCAGAATTAAATAAAAATTAGTCAAGAAATTCGGAATTAAAAAAAAATCATAAATTCGGAATAAAAATATTTCAACAACAAATCAACCAAAATAATAAAAAAATTCGGAATTAAATAAAAATTAGTCACATAAATATGGGAATAACAATATTTCAACAACAAATCAACCAAAAAAATCCTAAATTGCAATGTAAGATCTTCTTGGCAATATAGAAATTAGTCACATAAATTCGAAATTAAAAAAATAAATCATAAATTCGGAATCAAAACTAAAATTCAACTTAATATAGAAATTTAAACTTACAATTAATAAAAAGGTTGAATTTCTTCACAAAATCCTTGGCTTGGCTCGAAGTGTTCTTCTTCTTCCTTTCTTCCTTGGCTGGGCGGCTATGGAGAATGGAGTAAGTTTTTCCTTTGTTTGAATGCGTGAACCGAGAAGGGGTAAGGGTTTTAAATTGAACTCGCTACACCGGTGTAGCGAGTTTGACTGGTCAAAACTCGCTACACGGTGTAGCGAATTTAGTTTAATTAAATGACCTAATTAATTTTCCCAACGGCCGTAATTAATTACCCTAAACTCGCTACACGGTGTAGCGAGTTTTGACCAACCCTAGTCAAACTCGCTACACGGTGTAGCGAGTTTCAAAAAAGAGGACATTTTGGGAAATAGTTTGAACAGTAAGTCATTTTCGTAAATAAAAAAGTAAAACGGGATTATTTGGGAAAAATTCACGAAAATGGACTATATATATATATATATATATAGATATATTCTCTATTTTTATCTGAAAAGGCACAAAATTAATATTGTACGAGAATTAATAAGAGTGTATTGAGTATGAAAAGTGGGTAAGAGAGAAAAATGGAGTAGCGAATAGTAAGTAGATAGTTATTGTGAGTATAACAAGTGAATCTTATAAATAAAGAAGTATTAAAATATTTTCATTTTAGACGTGCGCCTTTTTAAATAAGACACTTAAATTAAAAATGTATCTTTTCGAATATGACGGAGAAAGTATTTCTTAGGTCATGCTATTTAAAATGTCCCCATGACGAAAATATATTTAAATCTAGAAAGCAAATAAAAAATCCTTATAATTTCACATTTATTATTTGATATAATAACAATGCCAAAATCTTACAAAAAATTATTTTTTTCATAACATTAGAAAAAAACTAATTTTAAAACATTAAGTCTAACTAATAAGAGTGATAAACTGTTCTGAAAACTAATTTTTTATAATATTTAAAAAAAAAACTAATTTTTCACAAAAGTTACTCAATAACAATTAATAAATGGAAAATTAGGATGAGTTGAAAAATAGAGATGGCGACAAGAAGAATGGGAGAAAACAATAAAAGAAGAATGCCGACTTTGTTATACTCCTTCCTTCTTCCTCCTTCCTCCTGTTAGTTTGTTAGTTAGAGATATTATTTTACATTGAAAATTGATAAATCTTGCCTATATAAAGATTTTGGGCTACTCCCCTTAATACCAATTGGTTTTAAGGTGGAACCTCAGATTTTAAAATGATATCAGAGCATGTTCTTTACATGTGCAGGTCCAACGGCCCACGATGTTACTCCTCGCCACCCGATTGATAAGTTCACGTTGTGTAAGCTTTGGCAAAAAACCCGCTACACGTGAGGGAGCGTGTTAGAGATCAATTTCATTTTTCTAGTTGTTAATTTAAATAAATTTTAATTATTAATTTACTAATTTATTTATTCAAATAAGAATCTAATAATTATAAATTATTTTTATGAAAGTCAATCAATTGTTATTCATATTATTCAGGAATGTCGTCGGAAATTGAAGTCAGGGATCAAGGTGATTCGTATTTAAATTAAATTACATACGATAAATATCAAGGTTATTCAATAATTAATGTTAATTTAACTTTTTAATGTATGTTTTTGATAGTATTTTCAGTGGTCTTAACAGGTTATAATTTTATTTAAACCATTATTTTTCCTAAAATTTTGTAAGATTAATCCCTAAATCGAAATGAAATGAGACTATTTTTCAAATCCGATGAAGTATATTTTCTTATGGAATTTCATTAAAGTAAAGAATGGATATTTAGATTAATTAATTAAAGTTAAATTATTAAAATATAAGAAGGTTAAAAATTTTCTAAATTAAATAAGAAAATTAATTAAAAAGTAATTTCCGAACATTATATACCTCCACCACCTATTTCACTTGTGCATTTTTATTTTCTTTAAAAAAGAAAAAATATTTTCTAAATCATGTATATAATTATTAAAGATAATCGCAATCAACCCCTATTATGAGATCTTTGTATTGAAATTCTTCCCCATCTCTTATATAATGCTTACTTCCTCCGTCTCAGAAAATGCTTCACCTTTTATTTAAAATGGCGTCTCGTTTGAAGCTTCACCTTTTCTAAAATGGAAAAGTTTTATTAATATTCTATTATACCCACTAACTATTTCCTTCACTCATTCTCTCTCCTAATTCACTATTACACTCACAACACTTTTTAAATTTACTATTTCCTCCACTAATTCTCTCTCCTATTTTCAAATTATACTCACAACATTTTTTCTTTCCACTTATTTTCTTAATTTGCGTGCCAAACCTAAAATGGTGAAGCATTTTCTGGGACGGAGGGAGTATTTGTTTATATTTTTTTTTTTTTTTGAAAATATTACACTACATTCCTCCCAACACATAATAACTATGAGTGATTTGCTTAAAAGTCATTCGTTCAAATTCTTATTTTTTATAAGGACTCTATAATTTATTTATTTTTCGTCAAATCCATCAAAACTATGAGACATATCTATTAGAGTAAAAAAGTCATGTATGAGAACAAAAATAATCTAAGTACATGACTATCAGACCTTAAAAAAAAAAAAAAACCTCTTTTGTGGACTTTTTAGAAATAAAATTTCAATTGATGGACCCGAAATAAATAAATAAAATACAAAGTCCTTTTTAAATTATTTGATTTGATTCACGGACTTTTGGATAATTAATTCAATAACTATTGTGGTATTTTTTTCTAATTCGTTCAAAAATTAATGTTACAAAGAAATAATATAAAAATTATCTTACCATGATACAAACTCTGCTCAAATTAATTAAAGAAATAATTCTATGATGCCCCTACACCCCCAAATCATTTTTTATAAAAGTACATGATGTGAAATCCAAAAGTCCATCCACTATTGAATGTCGAGATCAAAATTCCTTAAAACCCCAAAACCCTTCCCAACCACTATCCTCGTCATCACCATTAACGTCGACAGAGTTGTGATATGTCGATTTATCTTCTTGAATAGTTTCTATGCAATGGATTGACAATAGCATCTGATGATGATGATGATGCAGAGACACCAAGATAGAATAAATGAAAAGATGAAGGCTATGCAAGAATTAATACCTAGTTTAGTTGTAACAAGGTTTGTCATGTCTCTTGCCTTTTGTGACGGCTAATGTAATTCCTAGTCAATTAAATATGAGTGGAGTATATCTTTAAAAAATCTCAAACATTTTAATCTGACTTTCAGTCAGACAAAGCTTCAATGCTGGTTTTCTTATTCTTTTGGATTTTGGAATACAAGCATACTTTATTATTTTTTAAGAAAAATTATGAAAAAAATACTCTTATAATTTAAGATATAAGAATCGTAAAATTTGGGGAGAAACGCGTTTCTCCATAATTTATGGAGAAACAGGGCCCGACTTGTCGCGCGACAATGCAGGCCAGAACACGTTTCTCCATAAGTATGACTCGACTCTTTTTTCTGGATATCCGTCCCAAGGCTTCTGGATATCCAGAACCTTATGAAAGTGATATCCAGTATCAGAAATTTGGCCTTGGCCTTGGCCTTTGTCCCAAATCTTTTTTTCTGGATATCCGTTCCAAAGCTTCTGGATATCACTATTCAATGTTCTGGATATCCAGAACCTTATGAAAGTGATATTCAAAATCAGAAATTTGGCCTTGGCCTTGGCCTTTGCCCCAAATCTTTTTTTCTGGATATCCGTTTTAAAGCTTCTGGATATCACTATTCAATGTTCTGGATATTCAGAACCTTATGAAAGTGATATCCAGAATCAGAAATTTGGCCTTCTGGATATCACTATTCAATGTTCTGGATATCCGTCCCAAGGCTTCTGGATATCCAGTGATATCCAGAATCAGAAATTTGGCCTTGGCCTTGGCCTTTGCCCCAAATCTTTTTTTCTGGATATTCATCCCAAAGATTCTGGATATTCAGAACACGTTTCTCCATAAGTTATGAAGAAACGTGTTTCTCCATAAGTTATGGAGAAACGTGTCTCTTCAGAGACCAACTCTATAAAAATAATTTAAATCATATACCTTTAGCTATAAGAGCAACTTATTTGATAAAATATCATTCACAAACACCCTTAGCTCTCACAAAAAAATGACACAAAACACTTTATTTGTACGACTTATATTTCATGCAAATATGGACCACTCTAATCATAGAGAAAATGACCAAAAGTCGCAGTCCTCGTGTACATGATTGACCCAACTTTTTAGCTGTGGTCAATTTTTCAACTTTTTTATGGTCATGAATTTCAATGGGACCATGTGGAAGATCAAAGTATTTGGACTTTTATGTTAAAGTCATTTTCCCAATCAACAAACCCTTTCATAATCACACCATTAATCTATAATATTACTTTAATTAATCATTACATTAATCCATTTCTTAATAGGTAATTTAATTATCAAAGTGTCCTAAACTTTGCCCTCTTGTGGAAAATTTTCCTAAAAGCAACAATCGTGACATGTGCTTCAAATGCTTCCAAGAACTTAGTAGGCCCTAATGAAATACCATATAAAGCTAATATTTTTAATATATATATATATGTTATGTCAATTTTTCCGTCATTCTTAGTATAATTTTGTTTTTGTTATTTTAAATTTTCAACCTTCAATATAAATTTTGGATTTAGTATTGCTCAAATATGACTAGTTCAAATCATTTATTCCGATCCAACTCAAGAATGTAGGTGCTCTGGTCTCCAACGACCGCCTTGTTCTCCAAATGGCGGCCGGCCTCATCGATGCCTATAACGGTGTCGCTACGTTGCTTCGCCAAAGAAACCTCTTCTGTCTTTCTCACAAGCCCGTTCTATGGTTACTCTTGAGGAGTTGGGCTTGACTAAGAAGGCGGCTACCAATCTGGCAATGGTGGCTCGTGATGCAGTCGGCTCTCGGTGACAGCTTTCAAGCCTCCTCCTTCTGGGGCTCCAGTTCATGGGGGACAGAAAAACCAGAATCAAAACAATAATAAGGGCGGTGGTAATGATCGGGGTCATGGTAATAACAAGGGGAACAATAAGCGTGGTCTGAATTTCGGCGATGGATGTTCAAATGGTTCTCCTATCTCCGCTTCCCCTTCGTCATGGCAGCATTGGGGTACCGGTGAACAATAACAACATTGGGGTACCAGTTGGGCTTAGACATGGGCAACCGGTTCCTGTGGTTCCGAACCGCCGGTTCCGATTCCGGGAAATGGGGGAACCGAGATGGAACCGTCAAAAATCGATCCCGGTTCCGGTTCCTTGCTGCCAGTTCCGGTTTCACGGTTTTCCAGTTCTATTTTGTTCCTTTTTTTTTTTGAAAGCTGTATAGGTGGGCGACCGCCCAGGCTCAGTGGACGACCGCCCAACACCAAATTCCGGTTCGAGCTATTGGGCAAACGAAGACGGTAAAGCAATACATTAAGATATTTTGCACTAATTCCGAAATAACACCCTTTGAGTGAACCTATATAATCTAAAAAAACAGTATATGAATCAACGGAACCACAAAAGTCGGATAAAAAAATATACAAAAATAAGGGGATACTAATCAACTTCATCACTTATCAAAAAATCAATTTATGGACAACAGTAAGACTAAAGGGTGTGATAACAACGAATGCCCGTAGGACACCTGTTAAGAGTTGATATTATGCTGAAATTTTTTGTTTTGGATTTAATCACCTGCAATAGTTAAGACTTCCAATGCAATGCAGTAGAGAGGATCCCAAATACAAATTTATCCATAAATAATCTCTTAATGAGTACCAATGGGGCAATCATTAGCAAGAGTTTTTTTCTTATAAATTATTCTTATTTTTTTAATTACTGAAAAAGGTCTAAAAAGTAAAAAAAAAAGGGACAAAAGGACTGAAAAAGTTGTGAAAAACTGAAAATTTTGAATTTTTTTTTGAATTTTCCGCTAGAGCCGCCGGTTCTCGCCGGTTCCGAACCGCCGGTTCTCTGGTTCGGTTCCCCGGTTTCGGTTCCAAAACCGGCGGTTCACGATTTTCTGAAAAGACGAATCGAGACTGAACCATGAACCGGACGGTTTCGATTCTTGTCGGTTCCGGTTCCGGTTCGGTTCTCCGGTTCTTCCAGGTTCCGGTTCCGATTTGCCCATGTCTAGTTGGGCTTGGCTATGAGTTGTGCCTCCATGTACATATCCGACCGCTAATTTTCCATGGTCAAGACCTGAGTCTTCTCAGCCCAAGCAGCAATCTGGGGTTCTTGGACCAAGACCTCAACTGGCCTACACTGCCGCAGCCCAATCTTGTCCTACTGAAATTGAGGCAACCATGCACACTATGGGTTTGACTTCTCTTGATGAAAACTTATACATGGATATCGGGGCTACCTCACACATGCTCTCAAGCT
This sequence comes from Adenophora triphylla var. japonica, assembly GCA_022495995.1. NCBI lineage: Eukaryota > Viridiplantae > Streptophyta > Magnoliopsida > Asterales > Campanulaceae > Adenophora > Adenophora triphylla. The sequence goes on from JAFEMH010005726.1 coordinate 83,310, forward strand.
CAGGTATCCTTCGTCCCTATTTCAATACGAGCACTTCCAGTAATATAATTGTTGATAATGACCATTTAATTCCAATTCACGGGTATTGCCACTCTAAATTGGCTCATCCCTATCCTCCCCATACATTAAACAAATTGTTAATAATTTAGTTTCAGTTAGAAAATTTGCCATAGATAACTCCGTTTCGATTGAGTTTGACTCTTGTGATTTTTCTGTAAAGGATATCCGGACGGGGAGGCGCCTAATGAGATGTGAGAGTTAGGAAGACCTTTATTCGCTCACTACCAAGTCCACCTGAAATTTTCTATGGCCAAAATGTAAGTGTTATCCAAAAGGTTGATAGCACAACTGATAACACTTACGATAACACACACAACAAAGTATAAAAACAGTTTGTAAAACAAAGCTACAGTTTGTAAAAAAATATTTTGCAGCGGAAGTAAAGAATAAACACAAGAAATAATTTTTCTCAAGTTATATAAATATATAACTTGAGGATTCCCTTAGGCGAAGACTTTATATTCAATATATGAGATGATTACAAAGCCGAAGTTGTTCCCTATCTATATATCAATGTACGAACTAGGAACTAAGATCAATCACAAAGTTCTATCCTCCACGACACAATCAATTCCCAAGACGTTGAAGGTAGAATAATTTGTGGGCGGAAGAACATAAAGAGCCGAGGATTAATTGATCTCTTTCTTGTGCAAGTGTGTGTGTGATGCTCGACATATTGCTCTTGTCTACACCCTTGCTATTTATAGCCTTCAAATACTTGGAGGCTACTCTTGTTAACAGCCTTGAATTTGGATCGGATGGAGTGGAGAAGTGGTTAAGCTTGTTGAGCTAAAGACTTGGTCAATTTCCTTGTTTGTAGTAACCGTCTTTGCTTAGTGCCCAAGTCCTAGCATTAGCTCTTTATACCCATGAGCTCTCCTGAGTTTTGCCCTCTTGTTTGTCTTCAATCTCAGTTGTTGAACAAGTCTCCCACGTGCTTCCTTGGTTATTTACAAGTTACGCATAAATATCCATTTATGCATAACTCTCCATAAATCACGATCTTCCACCTTTGTAGCTTAATCTTCTCTTGGCTGTTATCTGTACATTATACTAACAACAAATATACATTTTGCAACTATAGTTATACATAAACATAATATAACCTATGAAAGAAATGTCACAACAAAAAAAGTCAGACGTGTTGGGTAACACCTAAAAAGTGTTATCACTACTTCTGATAGCACCTACGTCTGGTAACACTTGAGAGTATTGGGCAGCACTTGTGGTAACACCATCAAGCTGCACTTACAAACTCCCCTATAGTTGTACATTTCTTGCATTTCTTTACAAATACCAAGGTGGTTGTACCTGCAACAATTTGTTAGCACAATATTCATCCCAAACACATGTCAATAATTAACTCCCCCATAATAAGGAAGCTAACTACAAAAGATCAAACTTTTAAACTTAAACATTCAAACCAAAAATTTTGACCAAAGTCAAATTTTAACAACTAGTTTAAAAGTTCAATCTAAACTACCAAAAAATTAATATCCCAAGTTTTAAACAAACAAAACCAAAACTAAAGCATTGCCAAAGTAAAACAACCACATACTAAATTAAAAACACAAATTAAATTTTTTTTGATGCCACCATAAAAAAAATTGTTTCAAGGACACACCAACCACCAACAAACGGTGGTAAATCCAATGTCAGATCAGTCTTCATCATCTTCCTCTTTCTCAGTTTCCTCCCCTCTTCCTCAGCTTGGATTCCCTGAGAATGATCAGCCCCAGCACCTTTGGCAGCACTTGTAGAAGCACCATCAGCTCCCCCTGTTTGTGAAGAAATCTGAGAAATGAAATTCACAATACCAGTTTGGGCTTCAAGCCAGCCATTAATATTGTTTTCAACAATAGGCATAAGCTTCTGAAGGAACTGAAGAACCACTACTTTGCTAATCATATTAGAAGTGTTGCCAGAAGTGTTAACAGCACTTCCAGACACACTTTCAGCTGCTGGTGTAGAAACTGATCCACTAGCCATCTGAGGCTTTATCCAAGGTAAATCACAAACTCTATTTCCCTTCTTTAATTGATGATCAACTGTATAGTATTCAGGCCCATAAGTAAACACATCCGAGGCTTCAACGGGAAGGGATTGGAATTTAAGCACATTGAAAATGAGGGAAGGATATGGGAAGTAGGAAGAGTCCTTTTTCTTAGGCCAGGAAGCAAGATGTTTAAACACTAATCTCCCAAAGTTAATTCTATGACTCTTTCTTAGTTTATACAACACTCTAGCTTGCTCCATTGTCAAATATTGTTCATTCTTGGTTGGGAGCCAGTTAAAGATGCAAAACTTGTGTAGCACGGAATAGAGTGTGGTAAGTCTAGAGGCTGGGAATTTGATCTTGGGGTCAACTGGCCACTTTGAAACTTTGTTGTTTGTCAAAAACTTTGCCATAACATTCCTATTGGTACAAAGGCTTTCATCATCCACATTAGGCAAGCCTAAAGCCTTGTTGATCATGGCAGGAGTAAAGCTATAGATTCTGCCCCTAACAAAGACTTTGCCAAAACGAGGGGAACCCTCATTACAAAGGTTGGGATTGAGGTTGGCATAGAAGTTTCTCAATATACTTTCAACAAATGGACACGAATGGGTATTGGGTACCAAAAACTTTTGATCAGAAAGGAATTAAAACACACCATTCAGCTTCAAATCCTTAATATCTATATTCTTTTCCACCAAAAGTGGCTTCTTGCTATGAGTTAACCAAAATGTCATATTTTCTTTTCTATGAAATTCTAAGGTTAAATGGGGCTTAGGAAAGGCCTCATCATCATCATTATCAGCATTCACAGTAAACTCATTACTTGGGAAATCAGAAAGTTGAGGAGAGTGAGAATATACCTCATGAGATGGTATGTTGGGTTGAGCAGAGGCAGATGTTACCTGAGGTGTTACCTGAGCTTGGGTAACACTTTTACTAGCACCCTGTTTTCCTTTCTTCCTCAGAAGCTTCATACGAACTGCAGCAAGAGGTTCACCTTTATCCTCAAGCCATTTTTCTAGGCTATCATCAGAAGGCTCCTTCTCTCCTTTGTAGTCTTCATCAGAGACATGAGCGGACGAGAGGCTAAGAGAATCTTCAGAGATTCGACAGGATCAGAGGAGGTGTTCAACTTCCCTTTGCTAAAAGCAGCCTTAAGTCGATTGGAGCTTCGTTTTGGTGGTCGTTGAGGAGGCATTTTAGCTTTCCTTTTCTTCTTCTTTTCAGGGGCAACTGGTATGGAGGGTTGTGGAGGAGACACGGTCGGAGATGGCGAAGCCAAGGGGAACGAAAAAGGCCGGACAATGTCTAGGGCTAGGTTTGGAGATATAATAGGGGAAACCCTAGGTGAAACCTCCATAGGCGAGGTAACCCTTGAGGTAACACGAGAGGTAGCACCCGGAGAGATTTCCATGGGCGTTGAACTCTTGGTAGGTGACGACATTGCAAGAATTTTGGAGAAGAAGAAGACGGTGAACAGAGAGGGTTTTGAACGGATTTCAGAGAAGAGAGAGAGTAACGGCTAGAGAGAGAGAGAGAGAGAGAGAGAGAGAGAGAGGGAGATTAAAAAGGGATAAAGAAAAATATGAGATAATTATTCAAATTAGGGGGTTTATCAACAATAAATGGTTCTCTAAAATGAACAAAACTCCCTATTTTCTAGCAAATGACCCCCAATTAAATACACAACTACTCCCATTTAAAATCCAAACAACCGGCTGTAACTTCATTTTTTTTAAATTTTTTTTAAGTAAATAAAAGAATAAATTTAAGTTAGGCAAAATATCTTCTTAAATTTCGATTTTGACTAAGTCATCCAAATTTTTAGGAATACAAGTTACCCACTTTGATTTATCAAGATAAAAATAATTAGTTAAAAACTTTTTGAAATTCAAAAACTTTATAAATTTTGGATTTTTAAAATTTAAATAACTAAATTGGAAAATAAAGAATAAAAAATTAATGTGGCACATACAAATGTGTTACTAGCAGTAATGGTAATACAAAAATTAACATATGTATCAAAATAACCCTTTGAAAATTTTCTTCATTTTCAAGCACTTGCGGCATAACAAGTCTTGTTTTCAAGCACTTTAGGCATAACAATGCGCATTTTCAAGCACTTGAGGCATAACAAGCCTCATTTTTAAGCACTTTAGACATACATGTCTTTAAGTTTTTATTACTTCATAAACAAGGAAGCATCGTAGTAACGAGCTCCGTGCCCCGAGTTCTTTTGAAGTATAAAGACTATAGTGAATTGTACCTTTCAAGTAGGATACACTGTAGTAGCGAACTCCATGTTTCTAATACTTAGTACAAATTCACTAGAAATTATTCCCGTTTGGCAAGAGAACATCGTCGCAGCGAACACCGTGCCCCGTGTTACTAAAGGAATAATACAATGCTTTTTGGCTTTTATTAAAAATTAGTGACTTTGTCACTTTGAGATTGAAGGGTATTTTGACAAAACATGTTAACCTAAGTATTAATCTGCTAGAACAAAAAGGTCAGCATGTGCCCCCATCAGGGTTAAACAAAAAAAAAGAATAAGTAATTTTTTTTTAGTATCACAGTGTTATCGAAAGTGTTAACCACACTTGGGATAGCACCTGTGAACTAGATTTTTTTTTTTTTTTAAATATAAAGATCAAGAGAGCTTTTCAAGTCTGAAAATCTATCGTGGTCAATGGCCTTAGTGAATATGTCAGCAAGTTGATGTTTTGTATCAATATGCTCTATATTTATCAAACCTTTATCAACTAAGTCCCTAAGGAAATGGTGACGAATATCTATATGTTTTGTGCGAGAATGATGAACAGGATTTTTGGAAATATTAATGGCACTAAGGTTGTCACAATACATGGTTAACATATTACTTTCTAGACCATAATCATCTAACATATGCTTTAACCAAATGAGCTGTGAGCAACAACTTCCAGCTGCTACATATTCTGATTCAGCAGTTGAGAGAGAGACACAGTTTTGTTTACGACTGTACCATGACACTAGATTATTTCCCAAGTAAAAACATCCCCCACTAGTACTTTTTCTGTCATCCATATCCCCCGCCTAATTTGAGTCACTAAAGCCTACTAGATTGGTATTAGTATCTTTACTATACCACACACCTAAATCATATGTTCCAGACACATATTTGATTATCTTTTTAACAGAATTAAGGTGAGAGACTTTAGGATTGGCTTGGTAACGAGCACAAACACAGATGCTAAACATTAAATCAGGACGGCTAGAGGTACGATATAGAAGGCTATCTATCATGGAACGGTAGAGTGTGGGATCAACATCTTCTCCTACTTGGTCTTTTCCAAGTTTTGAGAGTAGAACTCATAGGAACTTTTGAACTCTTTAACCCCTCCAACCCGAACTTCTTCACCAAATTTCTTGCATACTTGCTTTGTGATATGAATATTCCATCTCTTGTTTGTTTCACCTGCAAGTCTAAGAAGAAATTTAGCTCACCTATCATGCTCATTTCAATGTTGAAGTCATAGCATCTATGAAATCTTTCAAACATGTTTGATTTGTAGACCCATAGATTATATCATAAATATAGATCTGAGAATTAACAAGTTCTTTACCATGTCTAAGTATAAATAATGTTCTATCTGCCTCACCTCTAATAAATCCATATTCAAGAAGAAAACTGGTTAAATCATAACATGCTCATAGAGCTTGTTTTAACCTATAAAGAGCTTTATCAAGTCTGTAAACATGGTGTTGTTGTGAAGGATCTTCAAAATATTTTGGTTGCTCAACAAAGATCTCTTCATCCAAATAACCATGTAAAAAAGCTGCTTTTACATCCATTTGATACAAAGTGATCTTAAGATAACAAGCAATGGCCAAGAGAAGTCTTATGGACTCAAGTCTAGCCACATGAGCGAAGGTTTCATCATAATCAATACCTTCTACCTGTGTATATCATTGGGCCACAAGACGAGCTTTATTCCTAACAATATTACCCTTCTCATCTGTTTTATTTTTAAAAATCTATTTGTCCCAATAATATTAGTATTAGGGGGACGTGGTACTAAAAACCAAACATGATTACGGGCAAAATGTTCAAGCTCCTCTTGCATGGCTTGAATCCAATAATTATCTTTTAAGGCCTCAACTACATTCTTAGGGGTTCTAGGGAAGTAACATAACATGAGTATTTTACCTTGGCATATGTGGTAGACATGCACACATATGTTACCATACTCCGGTAGTCACTAGGTTCTTTTTGCCTCGTCCTTACGCCTTCATTCACTTATCTTATAACCTGTGAGGTAGGGTGATCTCGTCTAACACTAATAGGTGGATCCCTTCTCATTTCCTCATGAGCAGCGTCAGTATTTACTCCCTCATCCACTGTTCTGGAATCAGGTGTTACCAGAGGTGCTATCTCATCACTGACAACACTTTGATCAGCGCCAGTGTTAACATCTGTGTTAACACTTTCTTGGCTTCCCACTTGAGCCTCTTCCAGTAATTCTAGAGGCGTCTCTTGAACATTTTCACCTGTAATGCTTAAGGAATCATCAAAAACAATGTTTATTGATTCTTGGATGGTTTCAGATCTTAGATTATAAACTCTATATGCTCGACTATTTTAAGCATACCCAAGAAAAATAGCCCTATCACTCTTAGAGTCAAGTTTACCTAAGTAATCCCGGTCATTCAATATAAAGCACGCACTCCCAAAAACATGAAAATAATGAACCTTTGATTTTCTGCCATTCAAAATTTCATAGGGAGTCATTGTGGTTTCGGTTCTAAGATAGACTCTATTGATTGTGTGAAAAGCAGTACTTAGTGCCTCCGCCCAAAAACGTTTTGAGATTCTTTTCGAAAACAACATTTCTAGTCATTTCAAGTAATGTTTTATTTTTCCTCTCAGCAATCCCATTTTGTTGGGGTGTTTTAGGTGCTGAAAATTCATGATGAATTTCTTTCTTTTCACAAAAAGTTGAAAAAGAAACATTATCAAATTTATTTCCATGATCAGACCAAATACGAAAGATAGAAGCACAAAACAAGTTTTTTATTTTAGAGTGTAAAATTTTAAAAAATTGCAAATTTCTGATTTATCTCTCAAAAAATAAATCCAAGTAAACCTAGAAAAGTCATCAACAATGACATAAACATATCTCTTACCTCCAAGACTTTCTACCTCAACTGGACCCATTAAATCCATGTGCAATAGTTGAAAACAATGTGTTGTCCCAAAGTGTCGCTCATTGTGTTGGACAGCACTATGGGCAGCACGTATTTGTTTGCCTTTAAGACAATCCTCACAAACCACTTTCTCTTTGAATTCCGATTTAGGAACTCCTCTCACAGTATTTAGCTTAATTATCTTCTCTATATGACGAAAATGAACATGTCCTAATTTTTGATGCCATAAAGATGTAACATCAACCTTAGTCGAATGGCACATTATTTTATCTTCAACAAGATAACAATTGTCACTAGATCTAGTTTCAGACATAACACATTTATTAAAACCATCAAAGACCTCACAATTGTTTTTGTTGAACTTCACCTCTAAATAGTCATCACAAAGTTGACTAATGCTGCACATGGGGATTTGGCCTGCTGGCTAGAGCTCATGACTTTCAACCTGGAGGTCATGGGTTCGATCCCCCCAGAAGTTAGAGGGAAGGATTTCTCTCCCTAGGATTTATCTCCTAGGCGCTTCTGTGCGTGCATGTGTGTGTGTGTGTGTGTGTGTGTGAGTAGTGAAAAAAAAAGTTGACTAATGCTACTCAAGTTAGCAACTAGACCATCAACATGCAAGATATTTTTTAAGGTGGGGAAACCAGGCACATTAAGTGTCCCTTTCCCAATGATTGTACTCTTACTACCACCACCATATGTAACACTCCCTCCATGTATAGATTCATAGTTATTTAAAAACGACTTTGTTCTCGTCATATGACGTGAACAATCACTGTCAAAATACCATGAACCTACCACATTTGTTTTCAAAGCAGTATACACTACATCACATCTTAAATTAGCTTTGGGTTTCCATGTTTTCTTCTTTGAACTTTTGACTTTCTGACAGACAGTGTTATCTGAAGTGCTGTCTGAAGTAGTGGACAACACTTCTGGTAACACTGTGGAACTGGACTTTTTCTTTAAAAAACTTGACACTTATTTTTAAAATGTCCAGTAGTGTGACAATATTTGCACACTTTAGCAGGGTTCAGAAATGCAAACATTTTTATCAGAACCACGTTATTTAACAAAACATGTTTCACATTCATTAATATTCAAAGTAGAAGCAATACTATTTAAAGATTCTTGAAAAACAATACCTTCCTTGAGAGGGTTACTCAAATTGAGGATCTCATCCAGTTTGGACGATCCTGTGTTGAGTTTCTTGAAAGTGGTCTCGGCAAGAGACAATTTGGCCTTAACATTATCTAGCATGGCATCCTTCTTGGTGAGTTGGATCTCCAGCTTAGTCAAGCTTTCCTTCAGCTCATGATTTTCCTTGGTTAAGAATGTCACCTTCTTGTTCTCCTTTTTCCATTCAACAAGAAGTTCTTCGTAGAGATTCTTCAACCCATCTATGAGCTCATTCTTGTTTAGTTCATCCTCTTGAGAGTTTCCTATATCAAAATCAGTTGAACCCATGAAGCAAATAACATTAGAAAAACTGATGTGTTTATACCTGTTGAGTGTGGTCTCAGGTGTTACCAGAGATTCGGTAACACTTGTGGTAGCACTTCAAGTATTTGTGTCACATACAGTGACCAACATTGCTGTCACATCTGGTTCTTCATCTTGGGATGTTCCCTCATCTTCATTATCACTTAGGGACACCCAAAAGTTCTTTTCCATCTTCCTTAAGGTGTTTGAACACTTGTTTACATAGTGTCCCCATCCAGAACAGGCAAGACATTGAATTGAATCAATGTACTTAGGATCAGACCTTGACTGGTTTGAAGATGCCCTTCTTATTGGATTGGACTTTTGAGAAGATGGAAATGACCTCTTTGACATTGAATCATACACTTTGGTTTGTTGCTCCTTTGCTTTTACCTGCATATTTTCTTTGTTAAACTTTCTAACCATATAGTTATATTTCTTAGCAAGTAAAGCAACACTAGCATTTTCATCCAATTTTTCAAAAACCTCTTCATCCTCATTTTTTTGAAAATCTGAGAAATGAATTTTCAAAGCTACATTCTTGCCCTTAGTGGCTTCACTTTGTTCAGCAAGATTTAGCTCAAAAATTTTTAAAATACTCATTAAAGTATAGAAATCCATAGTAGAAATATTGTGAGCCTCTTCAATAGATGAAATTTTCATATTGAAACGCTCAGGAAGGGTTCTAATAGTTTTTGAAACAAGTTGTTTATTTGTGAAAGGTTCACCTAAAACTTGACATTCATTTGCAAGATCAAACAACTTTTCAAAATAAGATGAAATATTTTCATCTTCACCCATCCTTAATCTTTCAAACTTGCTAGTAAGCTTTCTAAGCTTAGTTTCATGCACACTACCATCACCTTCACAAAACCTTTGCAAAATATCCCATGCTTCCTTAGCCATGGGAGTTATTTGAATAAGTTTAAAAATATGAATGTCAACCCACTCATAAATGGCATTAAGTGCCTTTTCATTGAAACTAGCTAGACTATTCTCTTCATTAGTCCACTCGGATTCAGGCTTGACTTGAACATCACCATCCTTATTCGGGAGTAACATAGGAAGAGAATACCCATTGACAACAGATCGCCATGCCCTAAGATCAATTGATTTGATAAGAGAGCGAAGGAGGATCTTCCAATAAGCATAATTCAATCCATCAAGAACAGGAAGTCTCTTTTGATTAGGATTAGCCGGATCATAAGCCATGACAACTGGATCAAGCACTTAGTACGTCAAGTGACCTGCTCTGATACCAATTGAAATTGTCTATGGCCAGAATGTAAGTGTTATCCAAAAGGTTGATAGCACAACTGATAACACTTACAATAACACACACAACAGAGTATAAAATCAGTTTGTAAAACAAATTTATAGTTTGTAAAACAAAATATTTTACAGCGGAAGTAAAGAATAAAAACAAGAAATAATTTTTCTCAAGTTATATAAATATATAACTTGAGGATGCCCTTAGGCGAAGACTTTATATTCAATATATGAGATGATTACAAAGCCGAAGTTGTTCCCTATCTATATATCAATGTACGAACTAGGAACTAATATATCAATGTACAAATTAGGAACTAAGATCAATCATAAAGTTCTATCCTTCACGACACAATCAATTCCCAAGACGTTGAAGGTGGAATAATTTGTGGACGAAAGAACATAAAGAGTCGAGGAGTAATTGATCTCTTTCTTGTGCAAGTGCGTGTGTGATGCTCGACATATTGCTCTTGTCTACACCCTTGCTATTTATAGCCTTCAAATACTTTGAGGCTACTCTTGTTAACAGCCTTGGATTTGGATCATATGGAGTGGAGAAGTGGTTGAGCTTGTTGAGCTAAAGACTTGGTCAATTTCCTTGTTTGTAGCAACCGTCTTTGCTTAGTGCCCAAGTTCTAGCATTAGATCTTTGTGCCTATGAGCTCTCCTGAGTTGTACTCTCTTGTTTGTCTTGAATCTCAGTTGTTGAACAAGTCTCCCACGTGCTTCCTTGGTTATTTACAAGTTACACATAAATATCCATTTATGCATAACTCTCCATAAATCACGATCTTCCCCCTTTGTAGCTTAATCTTCTCTTGGCTGTTATCTGTACATTATACTAACAACAAATATATATTTTGCAACTATAGATTATACATAAACATAATATAACATATGAAAGAAGCGTCACAACTAAAACAGTCAGACGTGTTGGGTAACACCTAAAAAGTGTTATCACTACTTCTGATAGCACCTACGTCTGGTAACACTTGAGAGTGTTGGGCAGCACTTGTGGTAACACCATCAAGCTGCACTTACACCACCAATTATTCTTATGCTTTTGCTGCTCTCTCTCCCACTATTTGGCACGAGCGTTTGGGTCATCTGGGAGTTCCTATCTTTGATTCGCTTAGGAAGAATAAATCTATCATGTGTAGTCATACACAAATGTCTAATGTATGTCACACATGTTCTCTAGGAAATCATATTAGGTTAACTTTTGTTTCTTCTACTTCTAATATTGTTTTGCCTTTTGATAACATCTCCAGTTTTAAGCTATTCTGGTCATCGTTATTATTTAATTATGTTGGATAATTTCTCGAATTATTTATGGACTTTTCCTTTATCTCATAAATCAGATGTATATTCTACTTTTCTAGTCTTTCAAAATTATATTGGTACTCAACTTGAAAGAGAAATTGAAACGATTCAAAGTGACAATGGTCGAGAATTTGACAATGGCAAATTTCGGGAATTTGTAATCAACACGGGTTATAATTTCGCTTGTCTTGTCCTTATACTTCCTCTCAAAATGGGAAGGCCGAGCGTACAATTCGTACGATTAAAAATTCTATGTACCTTGTTGGTCCATGCTTCATTACCTCTTTCTTTCCGGCCTCACGCCCTTCAAATGGCTATATATTTATTCAATATCTTGCCACATAAAACTTGAAACTTTAGGTCCCCTCTAAGTATTCTTTACCAAAGAGATCTGTATTATTCTCACTTACGTGTATTTTGATGTCTTTGTTAACCCCTCTTTCCTTCTTCAACTATAAACAAACTTTAAGCACGTTCTACTCCATGTTTATTCTTAGGCTATCCATCCAACCATAGGGGCTATAAATGTTATGATTTATCTTTTCGCAAAATAATCATTAATCGACATATGATTTTTGACGAATTGAAATTTCCTTTTGCATCTTTATACAAGCCCACTGACCAATCATACCAATTCTTGGATGATGGCCTAAATCAGTATATACTTCATCATTGGGCTGACTTAGATCAACCTGACCCAACACCCTCCACTCGGCAGTCTCCCCCTACTCTACTGCCTTCTTCTTGTGATCCTGGTCCAGTGACCCCCGACCCATCTTCTTCGTCCACTGACCCAATTTCCCCTCCCATGAATCCTGCTGGGCCATCCGATCCATACTCACCAGGTTCTACCCTTTCTGTACCAAATTTTTCTTTACCCTCCCGGTCAATTCCCATTCCGTCTCAAGGAGTCAATATGGTATATTTAAACCAAAAGAACAGTTTAATATTAACAATACTGTGGCTAAATCTCCTCTCCCTTGTAACCCTGTGTTGGCCTTTAATGACCCGAATTGGAAAATGGTTATGACTGATGAATTTAATGCTATTATTGATAATAGGACGTGGAAAATAAGGAATTGCATATCCCACATTGCTAATTGCTTTAAAAAGGAAAGTAATTTATGTATTTAAATGGATCTATATAAGAATGAGTCATCAAGCTTCCCATCCTTGGGTCAAGTATAGACAGTCACGAGTTAAGCCCAAATGGGTTCCAATTTGAGTGGGCAAATTCATTAAATCTGGGATCGGGTACGATTGGATGGCTCATATTTGTCGGATCATAACTTGTGCCCACAACACTTCATTTATTATAAATAGACCCCATTAAATTGACATTTGTTGGGTTTTGGGGTAACATGCACAGCGGAAGATTTAGCATAAACACAAAACCTTAGCCATGAATCCGTCTAATATGAATAGATTAAAACATGAATATAGATTTACTAACCTTTGTTGCGATTTTGTCTTTCGTACACAAAATCGTAATTCACCTTGAGTTGTAGACGAAACTTTGATCTTCTTCCTAGTTCTTCCTTTCGATGAATCAACAACGGTAGGCCTTCAAGCTTTAGGTGATAAAGCAATCACCCTCTATCGGTAATCCTCACGCGAACGAACCAAGATCAAATCTTGTTGGATTGCTAGATGATCCTCGATTGTTGAAACTCTTTTCAACTTGAAACTCTTTTCAACAATCTATGTCTGTTATGGAATTGAATTTATGGTGTTTTGATCTTTGATTCGTAATCAAAATCAAACAATTTGTGTTTCTTAAACCCTAAAATTCGTGTGTCATGGCATAGGCAAATGGAGTTATTTATACTTTATAAATATCCCTAACATTTAGGAAGAAAAACCCTAATCCAAGCAAAAAATGAAATCTGCCAAACCTTAGGAAAGGACGCTCCCCTGCTTTGGGAGCGTACACTCCCCAATTCCAGTAACTCTGTCCGATTTTGATCAATTGGGAGCGGACGCTCCCCTTTCTTGGGAGCGCCTTTGTCCAGAAACTGCTTTTCCATATTGAGAGCCATTTTCAATCAGTTCTTTGTGTGTGACCCTATATGAATTATATTTATGTTGGTAGTGAGTTGAAATATCAATCCTCACAAGATATAAGTGGTCTCTAGCAAGCCATTACATCTACCCAATTAAATATAACATCAAAGCTTGATTCCTTAATAGATTATTGACACAATCCCTTTGTCTCACGATGTCATATTGAACATAAGTCATGGTCCACGTCAACTTATATTGTTTAATGCTTTCTCGACTCCGAATATGTTGATAATCCAAGTGCATTTGATCTCTATCAAATCTCTTTGAGTGTGGCCACACATTCATCAACACAATTCATCGAGGGGCCCAAGCAGACATCTCTCTTTATGAGAGACAAATCTCATCTTGACTTATCATTCTTCCTTACAAGAATCCAGTCGTGCCAACATAGCCCTTATTGCTATTCTATTAAAGATAGTGTTAGACTACACCAAACACAACGTTCATCGTGTGGAAGACGATGATAATCTCAGGTACTAAGGATTCTAATTACACGACTATCATGAGATTTAATCATGACATATATGACCATAGACCATGTCATAAATCTCATAGATGGGTCAGTCCAGTACCTTGTTCTCTAACAAGTATCTATAAGTGTAATGTGCATCCCCATAATATAATCATCTCTATGATTATCCATTACCAACTTATACTAGCTATTTACAATAACTAGGGACACAAAATATTATAATAAATATGTAAAACATATAATACTCAAAATAAACATTCTTTACTATAAATGATAAAGATGATTACATAACGGTATTAGTTATGAGTCAAAATAACTATAGACCTAGGGCATAACACCAACAACATTCTATACACAATCAACATCAGAAATATATTCAGCAACAAGGTTATTGAATAAAAACTATTCAGTCAGAATTCAAATAGAATTCACTGATTTTATAGGAATCTTAACATCTAATAGAGAAAGTTAGATCATCTTATATAAATACAAGGGTCTAAGGGGTAAATAATAAAAGCTTAGGGTCACCCTTTACCCCACTATATATCCATTCATAGTGGTATTGTTAACAATGTATTAATAATAAATTTTAAAATTTTATTAAAATAATTATATATTCCTGAATTTTTACTTAAAATTTTAAATAAATTAGTCATTGAAAAATAAAATTGTCATTCTGAAACAAAATGATTACTACTTCATTCGATATAAAATAACTGTCACTTTAAAATAAAATGTTGATCCATAATAATTATCTCTTTTTGGTTAAAATCATTCAAATTTCTATTTTATTCTCACATTGAAATTTTCTTTGCTTTAGTAATTAGTTTGTTGTATGAAGTAATATAAAACAAATAAATGATAAATAAGGACAATTTTGATACTTTAATCATTAAATTAAAATAATAATTGCTTTTTTTTTAATTTGTGATAAGTCCAAATGTGATAATTTTGAATAGGAGGGAGTACACATGAGTTCACATGTTTGAAAGTTTGACCATCATTAAAATTTTATTCAAACTTTAATAAAAACTAAGTTATAACACCCGTTCGTTAAATGAACGATCATTTTTTTTTGACAAATAACATGAACTAAATCAAAAGAGTTACTATAACTATATATCATTTTATTTGCATAACTATCATTAAATAAAATACTTATACACTACGTTGATAGTTTCATACACATGCTTTCATTTTTCATCGCATATTAATATCTTTATGCCAGCGCAATTTGTTAACCCTAAACAATGCAACATACAACTTTCCATCGACGGATAAACATTATTCTTTTTAGAAATAGACCACCATAAGAACAATACAACCAATTGAAACTTTTTTCGTTGTCTACTATATTTTGTATTCTTTTTTCCATTTTAACATTAAATTATGTTTTATTTTCTAATATATTCAGATACAATTATTTATTTGATTAATATGAAAAAATTCAATGGTTAATTTATAAACAACTTCAAAATGTAAAAGGAATTGAAGACGAGGGATGGAACAATAACAAATATTTTTTGTAACGACCCCAAAATTCATACATAATAATAATACTTAATTGACAATAAAATAACCACCAATGGCTGCTAAAACTACAATTCAAATACTAACCATCATTTAAAATAGCTTAAATGCTGAAAACGGTAACAATTTCTACGACTAGTACAGTCCACTAGCTCAACGAAATACTTAATGTTCTAAAAGTAAACACTCGAATTTCAATAGCCGCTAATCCACCAACCATGCAGCCAATCCACTCCAATCATTTATTACCTGGGAGGGGAAGGAATATGAAAGGGTGAGCGAACAAAGCTCAGTAAGTTCATACGGGATCTCTTCGGTTTCTAAGAAGAGATGACCGGAACAGACGGAGTTCAATAATATATCAACGAAAGCATAACATGTATAATAAGTAGTTCAGATACTGAGAACGACAATGAAAGATACTTTTCCAAATAACAAGTAGTGGCACTTTTACATAAATAACAGATGGAGATTGTATACACATATGTCCGTCAATTCCAAGTACTTGTGCACCTTTAATCCAGGTGACTCCGATACACCTTTTTAGGTGTTCGTTGAATAAGGTTCCCTACGCTTTATCAGAGCGCTACCTTATTCTGATGCATCATGATAATCATATATAGAATTAAGGTAATTTCAATCTGTCTAGACCATTTCATTCTACATTAAGGTCATTTCAATCTGTCTAGACCAATTCATTCAACATTAAGGTCATTTCAATCTGTCTAGACCAATTCATTTAACATTAAGGTCATTTCAATCTGTCTAGACCAATTCATTCAACATTAAGGTCATTTCAATCTGTCTAGACCAATTCATTCAACATTAAGGTCATTTCAATCTGTCTAGACCAATTCATTCAACATTATGGTCATTTCAATCTGTCTAGACCAAATCATATAGAGTCCTCATCAATTGGACAAAATAGCATCATATATAGTGTTCAAGATACGAGAACACATAATTCAAATCCAATCATCACGGATACACATTGAACAAAACATATCAATGGTAGATTATTCCAAAGAACGCTCATATCAAAGGAATACAAATCACTACCGGCCACTTGGTAGCATATACTTTATGAAATTAAAGGAATCCTAACACAAAGGATATGAAAACAATCAAACGCTATGGAACGTAATCCCTTACCTTAATCGCTTGCACTTCCTTGAAATTATTCCTCGCACGAATATTGGTTTGGTTTTTGCTTGTCACAGCTTCTCCTCTTTTCTTTCTTCTCCAAGTCCACGGCAGACCCTTTCTCTCTCACACTTTCTCCTTCAGCTGCTCTCTCTATTTCTCTTTATTTTCTGCCGCCTCCCTCTCCTCTATTTTGCTTGCTCACGGTAAATAGATTAGGGCTGCTAGGGTTGTTTAATTTTTATAAATAGGTAAGTTTTCTAAACCTAGGCTAATTAGGTTTCCAAATCCAAGAAGGTAACTTAAGCCCAAAAACAATTGGCCCACAACTTCTAATTCAATCAATATTAGGAAAACAAGTGATTAAATAAAAAATAATAATTTAATAAAATGAGTATTTATTAATTAAAGGATTTAAATTAATTAATAAAAGAAAAAAAATTATGGGTTATGACATTCTTACCCCCTTAAAAGGGTTTGGTCCTCCAAACCAAACGCACTCAATCGGAAAATAGGGTGGGATACGACTCTCGCACCTCACTCTCGAGCTCCCATGAAGCTTCTCTTTCCGTATGGTTGCTCCATTGCACTTTCACATAAGGAATTATTCTTTTTCTCAACACTTGATCCTTCCGGTCCACGATCTTCACCGGTTGCTCGCCGTAACTCAAATCGGCACGAAATCTCATTTGTTTGTACTCGATCACATGACTCGGGTCAGAGATGTACTTTCTCAACATCGAGACATGAAATCCATTATGCACTTCAGCAAGTACAGGTGGTAAAGCCAACTTATAGGCCACCTGCCCAACTCGCTCCAAAATTTCAAATGATCCCACATACCTTGGGCTCAATTTCCCGCGAATACCAAATCGCATAACTCCCTTGGTTGGCGAAATCTTCAGGAATACATGATCCCCCAACTGAAATTCTAAGTCTCGTCATCGGCGATCTGCATATGACTTTTGTCTACTCTGAGCGGTCAATAACCATTTTCTTATCTGTTGTACTTTATTCACGGTTACTTGAACGATCTCTGGTCCCATCAGTTTCCTCTCACCAACTTTGTCCCTACACGTAGGCGATCTACATTTTCGTCCATACAAAGCTTCATACGGTGCCATACCGATGCTAGTGTGATAACTGTTGTTGTAAGCGAATTCTACCAACGGCAAGTGCTCATCCCAAGTCCCTTGCCAATCCAGTGATGTGGCTCTCCACATATCCTCAAGTATCTGAATCGTCCTGTCTGACTGTCTGTCTGTGGGTGAAAGTTGTACTCACCACCAACTCGATGCCCAAAGCTTGTTGTAGACTCTTCCAAAACTTTGCTGTAAACCTCGCATCCCAATCGGATACTATTGACACTGGTATTCCATGCAATCTTACTATCTCATCCACGTATAACTTAGCTAAATTCTCCAACAAGTCTGTCACCTTAATTATCACAAAATAGGCCGTCTTCATAAGTCTGTCCATTATAACCCAAATCGCGCTATGACCCTTCAACTTTTTCGGTAGTCCCACTACTAAATCAATTTCTATATTCTCCCACTCCTATTCCGAAATTGATAACGACTGTAATAATCCTGTCGGTTTCTCGTGTTCACTCTTCACTTGTTGAAATACCCAACATCTCGATACAACTCTGCCACATCTCCCTTCATATAATTTCTACCAAAATGATTTCCTTAAGTCCTTATACGTCTTCGTACCCTCTGAATGTACAGAAAACTTTTGACAGTGCACTTCCTGCACAATCTCTCTTCTTATATCCTTGTCGCTAGGTATCCAAATTCTCAATTAATACCTTAAAATCCCATTGTCTTCTATACGAAAATCTATTACCTTTCCTTTTGCCATACTCTAATGTATCCTCACGGCTCTTCATCTATTCCTTGTGCTTCCTTGATTTGGTCTAACAATGTTGGCTGAATATTTAACTGAGCTGAATACCCTTTTAATGCTCACTTCTATACTTGAACCTCAATGCTATCCCATGCACTTACCCCCTTAGAAATCAACGCCGCTAAGGTTCCTTCATTTTTCCTACTCAAAGCATCAGCCACCTCATTGGCATTTCCTAGGTGGTATAAAATTGTACAATCATAATCCTTAAGCAACTTCATCCATCCCCTTTGCCTCATATTAAGCTCCTTCTAAGTGAAAATATACTTAAGACTCTTATGATCCGTATAAATCTGACAAGTTACCCCATACAAGTAATGTCTCCCTAATCTTCAAAGCAAAACAGATGCTAACTCCAAATCATAGGTCGGGTAATTTTTCTCATGGTTCTTCAATTATCTTGACGCATAAGCTATAACCTTATCATTCCGCATCAACATGTAACCTAATACCTTCAATGAAGTATCACTATATATCACAAATTCGTCTGATCTTGATGGTACAGTAAGAACCGGTGCGGACACAAATCGACTCTTCAGCCCTTAAAATTTCTTTTCACATTCTTCTAACTAAACGAACCTTGCTCCTTTCTGCGTTAACCTTGTTAACTGTACTGACAACTTCGAAGGTCCTTCAACGAATCTCCTATAGTATCCTGTTAACCCCAAGAAACTTCTTATCTCACTAACCGAGGTTGGTCTCTCCCAATATACTGTAGCCTCTATTTCTGTTGAATCCACTTCAATCCCATCTTTAGATACCACAAGCCCTAAGAACACCACTCTCTCCGGCCAAATTTCATACTTCTTGAATTTAGCGTACAACTTTTGTCCCCACAAAATATGTAGAACCAACCTCAAATGGTCTTCATGTTCCTCCTTAGTCTTATTATAAACCAAGATGTCATCAATAAACACAATTACTCACTTATCCCAGGATTCCTGAAATATTATATTCCTCAATTCCATAAACGCAGCTGGCGCATTTGTCAACCCAAACGGCATAACCACAACTCATAATGACCGTACCTTGTTCTAAAGGTCGTCTTCGCCACATCCTCTTTCTTCACGCTCAGTTGATGATATCCCGATCTCAAATCTATCTTCAAGAAATAACACGCTCCCCGAAGTTGGTCAAACAAGTCATCAATCCTTGGTAAGGGATACTGATTTCTAACCGTCACTCGATTCAACTCCCGATAGTCGATACACATTCTCATATATCCGTCTTTCTTCTTTACAAACAATACCGGTGCACCCCACGGTGAAACACTAGGTCTAATCGAACCATTATCCAATAATTCCTGTAGTTGTTCCTTCAATTCCTTGAGTTCAGTCGGCGCCATTCTGTACGGTGCCTTTGATATCGGTGCGGTCTCTGGTACTAAGTCTATAGAAAATTCTACCTCCCTTTTCGATGGTATTCCAGGCAATTCCTCTGGAAACACATCCTTAAAATCCTTTATCACTTCTAAAGATTCTATGCTCACTTCTTTCTTATTCGTCTCGCCTATATAGGCCAAGTACCCTTCACATCCTTTCCTTAGTATCTTCCGAGCCTTTATTACTGATATAAGACCCAATCGACTTCTCGGTTTCGATCCTTGAAAAAAGAACTCCTCTCCAGATGATAAGCTAAAATGTACTCCATTCTTGAAACAGTCTACTTTTGCATGATAGACAGCTAACTAATCCATTCCCAGAATAATGTCAATTTCATTCATTTCCAACTCTATCAGCCTCGAGTTCTCTATCACCTATTTTCAAAGGGCACTTCTTATACATAGGCAATATAGGATTCGACTCATTAGTCAGAGTATTTATAACCAAAGGTACTTCTAACACTTCAGGTTTCAAATTCATTTTCTTCTCTTTGTACCGATACTCATTAGTCTCGTGCTTCCCTTTTCCATACTTCACATTTTTTCATCAGATCCTTGACCACAAACCTTGCTTTTGATCCCAACTCTTCGATTGTTAAAGTTCTTACTTGGGTACTTACGACGCCGTCTTCTTTACGATACTTATTAGTACTACGAATACAAGGCACTATTACTCACGCCTATACTAGTAATACTAAATGCTTAATACTTTTATACTATAAACATAGGCTGCCACAACAGACTAAATATTTAATTAAGTCATAGGTCAATTCACTAGATCCTTGGTCTTTTCAATAGACCGGCATTACTCTCATAAGTCGCTTCATCAGACTTATTGGTCGTTTCAACAGACCAACAATATTAATACTCATACTTGAATTAGGGCGTCTCAACAGACTAAAACATTCAATTCATAGGTCTTTTTACTAGACCACCAATCGTTCAATCGATCGGTTAACACATGTATAGGTCATTTCATTCGACCCAAAATTAATCACACTTGGCCGTTCATTCAGCCGATTATCATATACTTTTGGTAAATTTACCAGACCAATCTTTCATGTTCCAATTTAACACACATAATTAACATTTAGGAAACACATTCACGCAATTATAAATCAAACTGCAGCTAAACTTTATTTCATAAACTAGAATGAAAACTTTTAAATTCAAATCCTTACTACTAAGTTAAAACAAAAGGCCGAATCCTAAGTTCGACTACTACCCCTAGAATCAAAATACCACTAATTGCAAATTTCTATCCGTCCCATAACCAAAAGTAGATCACTTTCTTGCCACCCTCTGTCTCCAACCTCACTTTATTTCTATCCTTTGGTCCTTCCACTACTTCATCTTCAACCTTGGGAACAGCAGATGCTTTCGATTCTGCCTGGTCCCTTTTCTTAGCGTTATCTTCCTTTACCTTCTCTAACTCATGATAGGTTCGATAACATTCCTCCCTAAGAGTATTGATGTACTCCTCTACCTCGATCAACCGATTTCGAGTTTCTATGATTTCCTCCTCGGCCATTTGCAATCTTCACTTAGTTGAGTCACTCTCATTTCAGCCTGAATCCTCCTTCTTTGTTCTCTTCTACAAGCATCCATTTTTCTAAACAAAAGAAAAATTTCATCAGTTCTCTTAAACCTCAATATACGAAATAGCAATGCACAAGTAATAGTATTACATCCCAAAATAATTCTTTATCTCACAAGGATTCATAGTTATTCTCCTAGAGAAATTGTATCCTAAAATTCTTCGTCCCAAATACTTTCTAGGTAGACCCAATTACATCTAAGTACTACTTTATCCTAATAGTCTTAACAATCTAAGATCTCCCATGTGACCTAAAGTCAAAGCTCTGATACCAACTGTAACGACCCCAAAATCTATACATAATAATAATACTTAATTGATAATAAAATAACCACCAATGGCTACTAAAATCATAATTCAAATACTAATCACCATTTAAAATAGCTTAAATGCTGAAAACGGTTACAATTTCTACGGCTAGTACAGTCCACTAGCTCAACGAAATACTTAATGTTCTAAAAGTAAAAACTCAAACTCCAATAGCCGCTAATCCACCAACCATGCAGCCAATCCACTCCAATCATTTATTACCTGGGAGGGGAAGGAATATGAAAGGGTGAGCGAACAAAGCTCAGTAAGTTCATACGGGATCTCTTCGGTTTCTAAGAAGAGATGACCGGAACAGACGGAGTTCAATAATATATCAACGAAAGCATAACATGTACAATAAGTAGTTCAGATACTGAGAACGACAATGAAAGATACTTTTCCAAATAACAAGTAGTGGCACTTTTACATAAATAACAGATGGAGATTGTATACACATATGTCCGTCAATTCCAAGTACTTGTGCACCTTTAATCCAGGTGACTCCGATACACCTTTTTAGGTGTTCGTTGAATAAGGTTCCCTACGCTTTATCAGAGCGCTCCCTTATTCTGATGCATCATGATAATCATATATAAAATTAAGGTCATTTCAATCTGTCTAGACCAATTCATTCTACATCAAGGTCATTTCAATTTGTCTAGACCAATTCATTCAACATTAAGGTCATTTCAATCTGTCTAGACCAATTTATTTAACATTAAGGTCATTTCAATCTGTCTAGACCAATTCATTCAACATTAAGGTCATTTCAATCTGTCTAGACCAATTCATTCAACATTAAGGTCATTTCAATCTGTCTAAACCAATTCATTCAACATTATGGTCATTTCAATCTGTCTAGACCAAATCATATAAAGTCCTCATCAATTGGACAAAATAACATCATATATAGTGTTCAAGGTACGAGAACACATAATTCAAATCCAATCATCACGGATACACATTGAACAAAACATATCAATGGTAGAATATTCCAAAGAATGCTCATATCAAAGGAATACAAATCACTACCGGCCACTTGGTAGCATATACTTTATGAAATTAAAGGAATCCTAACACAAAGGATATGAAAACAATCAAACGCTAGGGAACGTAATCCCTTACCTTAATCGCTTGCACTTCCTTGCAATTATTCCTCGCACGAATCTTGGTTTGGTTTTTGCTTGTCACAGTTTCTCTTCTTTTCTTTCTTCTCCAAGTCCACGGCAGACCCTTTTTCTCTCACACTTTCTTCTTCGGCTGCTCTCTCTATTTCTCTCTATTTTCTGCCACCTCCCTCTCCTTTATTTTGCTTGTTCACGGTAAATAGATTAGGGCTACTAGGGTTGTTTAATTTGTATAAATAGGTAAGTAAGTTTTCTAAACCTAGGCTAATTAGGTTTCCAAATCGAAGAAGGTAACTTAAGCCCAAAAATAATTGGTCCACAACTTCTAATTCAATCAATATTAGGAAAACAAGTAATTAAATAAAAAAATTTAATAAAATGAGTATTTATTAATTAAAGAATTTAAATTAATAAAAGAAAAAAAATTACGGGTTATGACATTTTTGGTGTGAAATAAAACATAGTTGTAGAATTCTTGGATAAATAAAACGTTAAAGCATAGTTGAAGAATTCTTGGATATGAAAATGAGCGTTTTTGATATTATTCTCTCATATTCCCTCCGTCCCATAACACTACTTGTTTTTCTTTTTTCGTCCCATAATAAATTGTACTACACAAAATGACAAGTAGAAGTCATATTTATTTATTTATTTATTGTGATCCACTTATCATACCTGTAGTAACTATCCACTTACTATTCAATATCTCACTTTCTCTTTCCTAATTCATTTTTTATACTCATAATCCCGAATTTTTTCTCAAATAATTCCGTTTTACTTTTTTATTTACCAAAATGACTTACTGTTCAAACTATTGCCCAGAGTGTCCACTTTTTTGAAACTCGCTATACCGTGTAGCGAGTTTGACTAGGGTTGGTCAAAACTCGCTACACCGTGTAGCGAGTTTAGGATAATTAATTTAGGCCGTTGGGAAATTAATTATGGCATTTAATTAAACTAAACTCGCTACACGGTGTAGCGAGTTTTGACCAGATTTATGTCAAACTCGCTACACCGTGTAGCGAGTTTAATTTATTTCAAATCTCCTACAAAACCCTCTCCGTCAGTCCCAACAAAACAAACCCTTCTCTTCCTTTCTCAGTCCATTTCTCCCTTTTCTTTCTTTCTTTCTTTCTTAGTCCATCTCTCATCTATCTCTCTCAAATCTAATTCATATTTCTCAATCCAAAATTTATAACTATCAAAATGGATCCATCAAAATCCCGCTGGTATCTTGGACGACAACCTCTTCCTGGACATCCCGGTCAAACCTCCAATCGTCTATCTAATCTCTCTCAAATCGAACGAGAGTTTCAATCTCCACCGCCTCCACCGCCTCAAATCGAACGAGAGAGAGAATCTCCACCTCGTCATATCATACCTGGTCCCGCTGGTGAAGCACAGGCCGCCATGCGTCGGCATCGTACTGGAAAAGCTCATGTCTCTCAGGGACCCCGCTCGGTCGACCCCAAGAGGCCATACGTAAAAGCTTGAAGAGCCGGTGGAGGATGATGATTTCGGGGCAAAGCTTGGCTTTACGCAATGGACTATCTCACTGCAGAGGGTACTTATTATCCGTTGAGAATGATCAATGGGAATTGCCAAAAATATGAGAGGGTGGAACAGGTATATTATTTTATATTAATTATATTTAAGGTTGAAATTTACAAATAATTGATCATTATATTTTTGTTCTATTAGGTTGTTGTGGTTGTGAAGGAGTTCACACCAAGTGATCATGGCTCTGTGCATTTGGTTTTGAAGGATCCTACTGATACCATTGATGCTTACATTGCTGACAAAGTGATGAGGGATAGTGAGAGCGGAAGTCACATAGGTGTTGGTGCTGTTCTTATACTTACTCAGGTATGAAATATTTTCCTTAACATTACACTCCCTAAGGTTATATTCCTTAACATTTTGTTCTAAATGTTTTGTTTTGTTGATCTATTAGGCTGTTGTTTGGGTCCCCTCACGCTAAAAAAAAAATACTTAACATTGTTACTTCCAATGTTTCTAAGGTTTTTCCCAAGGATTGTTAATTTGTGTTATTGGACATGTAATATTTGAATTTCTGTCGGATTTAATATGTTCTGAATTTATGTAATATTTTTCTATGTGATCGGGATGTGATCACTGAATATTTTGGATTTAATGTAATATTTCCTATGTGGCCGGGATGTGGCCACTAACTTGACAATATTTTTGTTTTTTGTGATGTTATTTTAGATTTTTTAAAATTATTTTGTACAGTTTGTGTTTGATTTTGTTGCAATTATTCATGACATATTTTTTTTTGACACATCCAAAAAAAAAAATTTGAAAGAAAAACTTTATTCAGCAACATGTCATCATTTGTTTTAAAACATGAAAAAAAATATTTTTTAAAAAAAAATTCAGCCACATGTCATTATTTTTTTAACACATGTAAATTTTTTTTTTGTTAGTACGAAGCTATTTTGAGCAACAATTTGAAGCTGATTTAATTGTTCAAATTAAAATTTTAAAGTTGTTATTGTTACACTATTATATGTACTTCAAGTAACAATTTTTAGATATTCATTATGATATCTAAATTAACCTATAATTATTGCTCAAAATAGCTTCGCGAACGAAAGTTTTTTTTTTTGATGTTACTATGAAGCTATTTTGAGCAACAATTTGAAGCTGATTTAAATGTCCAAATTAAAATTTAAAAGTTGTTATTGTTACAACATTATATGTACTTCAAGTAACAATTTTTAGATATTCGTGATGATACATAAATTAAGCTATATTTATTGTTCAAAATGCCTTCGCGAATGAAAAAAAAAAAGAAATAACAAATTTTGAAACGAATCTATAGTGGGGGACAAACCATCAAACTTGCTGTAAACAACCATAGTAAACACAACAATCATAAAACATCCAAAAACCAATAAAATGCATATTTCAAAATAAAAACTAAACTAATGTTACAAAGTTTCATTACATCTACATAACACTAAACCAAATAACATATACATATACATCTACATAAATGTTTAGTACAAAGTTTTAGTTATTACAAATAAAAAACATCAAAATAAAAACTAAAACAATATTACAAAGTTTCATTACGTAATAATAATAATAAAAAAAAGTGAACTCCCTACCTATAATCATTCGGGGTGAAGGGTCTCGTCGGTTTTCGGAGCTGAGACCCTCTTCTAAGCATCTCTTCCTGCTGTTGAGCAGGGGTCATCTGAGACGGATCGAAGAAGGGGCGGAGCACCTCTTCCTGCTGTTGAGCAGGGGTAATCTGAGACGGATCGGAGAAGGGGCGGAGCCTTGCTTGTGATATAGGAGTCCTCAACCCACTTCCACTCGTATAAAGGCCGAAGCCCATAGTGGATGGTCCAGGGGAAGGGTCTGCCTGGCCACTCCCAATCCCACCCCCCAGCCACCCACACTCCCACCCCCCCAACCACCCCCACTGCCACCCCCCAGCTACCCCCACTCCCACCCTCCCAGCCACTCCCACTCCCTCCAGCACCCCCACTACCACCCCCCAGCCACTCCCACTCCCTCCGGCACCCCCACTCCCAGTCCCCCCGAAACCCCCACTCCAACTCTGAAAATCATACTTGTGATTGTGGCTGTGGCGTGACGACCATTCATAATTCACCTCGGTGCGGGTCGCGCTTGAGGCTCTTGCTCGGGCTCGGGCTCTAGCTCATCTTGCAACTCCATTTCGGGTGGTGGTGCCGCCGTCCACGACGTCTAACCCGAGCCGCCGAGGTACCCCTGTACGCGATCTACCGGTGGGGAGGTGCAGCGGCATGAAGGCGTTGGAGCTCCCTAACTCCCGTGAACCCGTGTGTAATTCTCTGCCGCATTGAAGCTTGTCTGGGATGCTCTTCCGCCTCATTGTCGACATGCAAGCGCTGAAGGGTCTGCACCTGTTTTCATATCAAAAATATATATAAGTACGAGTTTTAAGTTAATAATTGATGTTTTGCTAAAAAAAAAAACTTGAAATAGAAACTTGAAAAATGTAAAAACTTACCATAAACTCTATAGCAGGGGCAGACGACTGGTATCCATCCACCTCTATGTGAGAGAGGTGCTGCACAAACCTACACGTTATGTCCCTATACCATACCATATATGGGTCGGTGTAAGTCATATCGTGGAAGCCGAACACCCCGGACACCAAGTGATCATGGCGATGTGCCCATCGTGCAATAGTGGGCAATGGTGGTCACCCCATCTCACCGTACTCCTTCCCCGCCGATCAGAACGGTGCAACTCCGGGCTAGTGTCGCACTGTGGGGGGACAACCTGCCTCAGGCCAAACTGCCTCATAACGCGATCAGGCAGATGCCACTCGACCCTCTCAAAGCATATGAGAGGGACCTTCGCCAACCAAATGTCCTCACCCTGAGTGCAGTAGGGCGGAGCGTATCTCCCTTCATAAGGCTGCCACTCCACGTGAGCCTCGTTCAGCCGGGCCAGCTGATCCCGATAGCCTCGCAGGCTATGTGCAGTAACCTCTCTCAGATCCGGCGATGCAGGTCCAGTGAAATTTCATAAACAAAATAATTATTAGATTTTGTTCAAAAAATAAAAACATTAACGACGAGAAAATAACGTATGATATATGTATACACCGCATCAGGGGCATGATGAAGTAGTCTGCTCTGCGAGTCGATAACGGATCTGCGGCCTCACACATTTCAACCGCTCCCAAGCCCAAATCTATATCAAATAAATGTATATCAAATACTATAAATAATGCCGCAAATTTGAAATAAAACTTAAAAACATAATGAACATTAAAATGAAATAAAATACTGTAGAATGTTGAGAAATCCTCCGCACTTTGTTTCGTCCGAGGTCTGTCGCACTACATAACTCTCGATACGGGAAAGCAAGTGCGGCACTCCCAACCGTCTTGGTGACCCTAGAAACATCACTAAGCAGAGGGAGATAACATAGCTTAACCTTGTTGTTCGTACGATCAGGCATGATCGTAGAACCCAAGGCAAGCAAGATGTACGCCCGTACGTACTGATCCACAATCTCTGGAGCAGTATCATCATCGAGGTCACTAAAGTGTGGGAAACGTACGGTAATCCACCGGAGCTTGAGCTGCTCCCATCTAGATCTCCGTCACCGGGGACGGCCCTAAATACTCCTGACAGGCAGCCCGCCAGTCTATATGTACTGGAAACCCATCATCAGTAACAGCATGCCCATCAATCGGCAACCCGCAAATCATGCCGATATCCTGTAGGGTGATCGTCATCTCACCAATCGGGAGATGGAACGTATGGGTCTCCGGACGCCATCTCTCGATCAAAGCCTCCAGCAATGCAAAATCATACTGTATCCTGCCTATATAGTGTACTCCACTGAATTCGCACTCTGCCAGTCTCAACAATATCACGGGAGCTAATTTGCCTGGCAAGGCGGCATCATGACGAAAAACGAGGGGACTAGAAACCGGCCACCCAGACCAAATATACCTAGCCCTATGCTCCGCATGCCGGGTCAGAACAGATGTATCGATAGGCCCGGGATCAATGAACGCTTCCATCTATTTATTTCAATATCAAGATTGGTTATTGTTCTATAAGGCAAGAAAATAGGATGTAATTACTAGTACGTGGCATTGTAATCCAAAGTTATCCCACACTTTCAAGAAGTGCCTGTGGGAAAGTTCTTGGTTTCCAGCCTATATACTAAGTAATACTTCAAGAGTAATCCTCACGCGGTTTTGAAAAATAGGATGCAGTTTTTTTTTTTTTTTAAATGTTTGAACAATAAATCATATTTTAAGGGTTTAGGGTTTGGGGTATAAGTATATGAGATTTGGGTTGTTGTTATATGTATATTAATTCCTATTCTATTTTTCTATCACTAAATCATATTTTAAGGGTTTAGGGTTTCGTGACGAGAAAGATTATTTTGCCATAATGAAGAAAAAAATCTCATTCAGAGAGATCACCTTGAGACTAAAATAGCAATCTACTGTGTTTTTACTGTAAATTTTGTTTTAAACATATGTTTAACACTTCATTTACTAATATTCACTTCAATAGATTTTTTTTTAATTGCTCTTGATCAATGGTTTCTGTCATTTTCATAGGTCATTTTTACCTAAATTTGAACATTTTCATGTTTAGGGACATATAAAAATATTGTTCTTACAATCCAATATTTCATATAAATGGGAATAACAATATTTCAACCAAAAAAAAAAAATCCTAAATTGCAATTACAACAACTACAGCCTCACTCATCCAAAAAAAATGGGAATAACAATATTTCCAACAAAAAAAAAATCCTAAATTGCAATGTCATAAAAAAAAATCAAAAAAATTCGGAATTAAATAAATCCTAAATTGCAATGTTCTTCTTCTTGGCAATATAGAAATTCGAAATTAAAAAAGGGCCAAAATTCGGAATTAAATACAAATTAGTCACATAAATGGAATAACAATATTTCAACAACAAATCAACCAAAAAAAATCCTAAATTGCAATGTTCTTCTTCTTGGCAATATAGAAATTAGTCACATAAATTAAGAATTAAAAAAAAAATCATAAATTCGGAATCAAAACTAAAATTCAACTTAATATAGAAATTTAAACTTACAATTAAGAAAAAGGTTGAATTTCTTGGCAAAATCCTTGGCTTGGCTCGAAGTGTTCTTCTTCTTCCTTGGCTTCAGGCGGCTATGGAGATGGAGAAGTTTAAGTTTTTTGTTTTGTTTGGATGAATGCGTGAACTGAGAAGGTGTAAAGGATTTAAATTAAACTCGCTACACGGTGTAGCGAGTTTGACTTAAATCTGGTCAAAACTCGCTACACCGTGTAGCGAGTTTAGTTTAATTAAATGCCATAATTAATTTCCCAACGGCCTAAATTTATTACCCTAAACTCGCTACACGGTGTAGCGAGTTTTGACCAACCCTAGTCAAACTCGCTACACGGTGTAGCGAATTTCAAAAAAGTGGACATTCTGGGCAATAGTTTGAACAGTGAGTCATTTTGATAAATAAAAAAGTAAAACGGGATTATTTGAGAAAAAATTCCATAATCCCTATCACACTACTAATATTATATTCCCTCCTCCCAAAATGAATAATCATCCTCCTTGATTTAGGGGTTATTGTGAAAATATTGGTTTTAATAAAAAAAAATGCATAAATATATAATGAAGTAGGAAAAAATGGTAAAAATTCATACAGGGACAAAGTTTTTTGAAGAGAAAATTTAGAAAAGTCATTTATTTTGGGAAAAAAAAAGTCATTCAGTTGGAGATGGAGGAAGTATTAATTTACCTCAATTTTCATGTTACAAAATTTGATGTAAAGCATTATGAGACAGATAGATTATTAACTAATAAAAAACAATTATTTTATTTAAAACATAATTTTGATGAGAAGAAAGAGATTAAATAGGAGTATATATAGAAAAATAATTGATAATTAAATTAAAAAACATATATATACATATATATAAACAATAAATTAGAGAAAATATTTTATTTATAATTTTAAACTTTTGTTTAGTAACAGAGGGATCATATTTCTAATATTATAATAAAATAAAAAGAAAGAAGGAAAAAGAAAAAAGAATAATGAAAAAAAAACAGAGAATGATGAATAAGGGAGTCTGAGACCAAGTCTTCTAGGGCGGTTGTATTGAAATTTTGACAAGTTTGTGGATTATTAATGCATTTATTTTTTATAAGCAAGGCATTTAGTGAGAATAGCAGTACCAATTAACACACTGCTACTCTATAAGGTTCTATGTCAAAGCGGGAAACTTTGGTGATAAAACCACTTCAACATTTAATTATACTCCCTCCGTTCCGGTCGAAGTGTCTCAAGTTTCTTTTTTGGGCGTTCTATTCAAAATGTCTCATTCCTAAAAAGGAAAATTTTTATTATTTTTATATTCTTCCTACCCCACTCATTCTCTCTCCTACTTTACTTTTACACTCACAACATTCTCTCTCCTAACTATTCCTCCCACTCATTCTCTCTCATATTTAATTTTTCATACTCACAACATTTAACTTTTTTCTCTTTCTTACATCACTTTCTTAATTCTCGTGCAATTGTCCTTTTGGGACACTTCGACCGGGGCGGAGGGAGTATATAGATACTAGTACATATGCCCGTGTCCGAGGATACGGGTCTTTTTTTTTAATTAACATAAACATTATAGTTACAAATTATAGTGATGTATGAACATAAACATTATGCCCTTATTTACAAAAAGATAAGACATAAATTAACATCTAATTAACATATAGATTTTTATGAACATAAACATTATGTCCTTGTTTACAAAAAGATAAGACATAAATTAACATCTAATTAACATATAGATTTTTAACCAGTTGAAGTAAAGATGTTGTCTCAATAGAAACAGACATTGGCCAGACACGTTTACGTAAAAGCACCTGAAATAAATAAAAAATGAAATCAATATATTTTTATTAAATTAACAATATAATAATTAAAAATAAATAATAATTACCTTATTATTGCCATTCCAAGTCCTTGTCGTAGGTTTGTGCAAGCGTCTATATTCTTTCACGCACTCATCCCATGACTACAAATATTTGAGAATGATGATAAAAAAACGTATCTTTAAAAAAATTGTTTAGGTTATGTTATAATTACCTTTTCATAGTTATACTATAATAAAACTTCTGGGTAGACAATGTTTGTTGTAGAATTTATGTTACTTTCAGAGAGAAGAACATTAATACGTTCTGGAGATGTGCATCTAGAAAGAGCAACGTACAGTTGTCCATGACTAAAAACAGGATTGCGCAAATCAATACCCACAAATTTCACTGACTGCCCTTGTGATTTGTTAATGGTCATCACGAATGCCAGACGAACAGGAAATTGTCGCCTCGTCATGTTGAAAGGCGATTCTCCGGATGAAGGAGTTAGTGATATTCTTGGGATAAAAACTAATTTTCCGGCCTTATCCCAGTCAAAATTTGAGCTTCAAGAACGTGTGGCGCACATCTGACGATCACTAATCGTGTGCCATTACAAAGACCATCATTCGGAGCAAGATTTCTCAATAACATAATGGGACAGCCAACTTTTAAATCAAGTTTAAAAGGTGGTAAGCCCGGAGTATTTAGTGAATTGAGATACTCATTTGGATATCGATTTGTAATGTTCCGGCTGGATTCATCATCGTGGCACATTTTATCAGCAGCCAAATAAGAAACTGTTTCACCAGGAAATATGTGAAGTGCCCTTTCATTAATAGAACTAACATCGTCATTTCTTATCGATAAAATTGTGCGTTCAGTAAGGAATGATGGGTTCGCCACGCCTGCTACCCCAAGTTGTGGGTAAATGCTATATAATAACTCAACGGGATTTTCACAAATCCTTATTGTTGACGGTATTAATATAACTTCTTCAGGACTGCTCCCAATCTGAATTTTTAAACATGAATAAATTAACCATTTAAAAACATATATGTTAAAAGATTGAAACACAAATGTTGAAAATGTTAAAGTAATTAAAAAATACCTTCATCAGAAAGTTCAGAAAATCCACCCGTGAATTATTTGTGTTGTCCAGACGCACGTTAACATTTAACGTTAGGATATTAATGGCAGACCATAGAGGTGAACGTCTCAATGTTGCCCCAACTATCTGTGTTCGAACACCCCTTGGAACGACAGGTAGGACTTGTCGAAAATCTCCGCCCAAAACAACGGTGATGCCTCCAAATGGTTTGTCATACTATCCCGAATATCACGAAGGGTGCGATCGACGGCTTCAACACAGTATCGATGTTGCATTGGCACTTCATCCCATATTATGAGTTTAGCTTTTTTGAACAACTCATCATGTATAGATTGCTTAGTAAAGCCACATGTTGAATTTCCATGAACATCAATTGGGATACAGAAGGTTGAGTGCGCAGTTCTACCACCAATTAACAGTAAGGATGCAATACCAGATGATGCAACAGTTATAACAATGTGGTCTAGAGAACGACATTTAAGTGTTACCGTGTTGTACATGAAAGTTTTCTGTCCCAAAGACCACCATTCAAAAAGAAAGTTGTTCCACGATCTTCAAGAACAGAAGAAAGAATTGAAGAGTAAGCAACCCGCTGAGCATCATTTAGAGAACCCACCCTAGTATCGACATCATGTTCTTGCGCTTGGATTTTTAACTAACGGTGTTCCCACATCAACTTGTTACCCGTGAACTCACTCCAATTTCTTGTAGGCAAGGGCATCGGTGGGAAGTCAGTCAAACTTTTTCCTGTTTCTTGAAGTAGCTGATTAAGAAGATACAACCCATAATCTTCTACAACTGAAATGCTGGGGTCTGGAATACCAAATTGTGTACGTATCTTATGAGCAAGGTCATCACAAATATGAAGACAAAATTGTTTCCACAAATCATATGGGTTTAACGGAGAACATTGGCTAAGAATTGTACTAAACAATCTTCGAAGCTGGTACCCAGTCTGCATAACAGATGCTTCTTGAAGGCATTGTACCCACTCTTCATCATCTTCTACTAATCCATAAGCAACACATGCTAATTTAAAAGTGGGATACAAAACACCACCGACAATGCGCAAGCTCTGAAATGAAGATGGACCTTTGACATGGGTGAGTAGCAACCGCAAGTAAAATCTCTCTCCAGAATTCGGGGAAGCAAAGTACATTCTACCAATAGAGAATCCAATTTGTATCGATTTCCACTCCTTGTTGAAAACGAAAAATTGAGGAAACTCATGATATGAAAATTTGGGTGCATTCGGATTTGCTGTGTAATATGCAAAAAAAGCTGTTAGAGTCGATGCTTGATTGGCAGTTCTTGCAGATATATCTTCGCCGTATCTTCCGGATTAAAATTCACGTGATGCAATCTGGTAAATGAACGACTAACCGCATGACCGGTGGATGTTCACCATGCATTGTGTTTCTAAAGATGCGCCAGCAAGCTTCAGGGGGGCTAATATACCTTCCATTAAGGTACTGTTGGATCTCATTAACTCCTCCAATAATCATTGTAGTGCAATCATGTCCTTTGTAAATGTACTTATTGATATACTTAACACAAACCAAGCCAGCACAAACTTCAACATTTATGTGGCAATTGAACATTCTCGAAAGATGTGGATTGTATGGCACAACACGTCGGTTATCAACTTCTTGTCCCCTGACCGTATAAGTTCGACCAGTATTCCTTCGACGATATGTTGGATATCCATCATCCGCCATGGTCGTTGAATCTGCATAAGCCTTCGGATATCTTTTAGTGCAGACATTGTTTTCCAAACACGAAGATCCACACGGTCCATGTATCATACAACTCAAGACTGTTTCATGTAACACGGGATCATCTCTCTCGTCTGGAATTTCAGCACACACAATCTTATCAACTTGTGCACATGTCCTGATTTTGTCTCTTGCAGCAAGAAATAAAAGTAAATGCATATGTGGAAGTCCGCGCTTTTGAAATTCGATCGTGAAAACATGAGCAACTTTAGTACCAAAAACCCCATTATTCTCAATTTCTTTCATTAAAGCTTTACGTTTCAACTCGAAAACACGTGCAACTAAATCAGGACGATCGCTTGCTGATTGATTTGGGAGCAACGCTTAAGTAATTTTTGGCCACTTGGGATTAGCAGTCATGGTAAGGAAGATATCCGGGTGGTGGTGGTATCGTGTGATTGCCATTGAATCTTGAAAAATTTCAAACATATATCTCGGACTACCCAAGAAAGAAGATGGCAAAATCATTGGTCGACCCACTTGGTTTGGATCTGTGCCTTCTCGTACAATCACTTCAGTAAGGTCCTTATAAAGTTCACTTCAAAGCTTACTCTGATTCAATATCATGTAGGTCAACCAATTTTGCTCAATTGCAGCAAACGCGTCCACCACAAATTCCTGGTTTAACCTTCCACCCCTCAATATCGTTGAAAATTCACCCTTACGCTGAAAAAGACGGTAGCTATAGTAATCCATCTGGGTAATGCGAGATGTAGATGGACAATTGGCATCGACATTCCATCTTTTCAAACCGGGTTCCCAGCCGAGCTCGCCAAATGGGAAGAACAACACATAATGCAAAGGTAAGTATGCAGGGTGACACTCATTAATTCGCATTAATCCATTTTGCCCTCGTAAATGTAAGAGTATGTCCCTCATACCACTCGGATCATTATTCCCATCACCGGGTAAAATAACTGCAATCTCATCTGCTGTAGGTAAGTTGTATCTACGATGATCCTGTGCAGAGCTGTAATGTAGTCGAACTGGAATGTTTGCATCACCTACTCCAGGTTGACATAAAATTTCATGAGCTTGACGGTACTTTGCCGGGAATGGGTTGTGCTCCAGCAAAGTGTCCTGGATAATCTTCATCACGTCTTCTCTCAAATGTGGATTATTACGACACCGATATTGCAAAGTGGTATCCGGATCATAAATGTACAATTGCGCGTAAACTGGTTCTTTTTCTGGTGGATGCATGAGGGATCCAGTTCGATGACGCAATTCACCGTGTATGACAAAACTTGGAGGACCTCTCCCATTGACAACCCTTTCATCAAGTTGAGCACCCAGACTCGTAAAAGCATGAGATGCATTATACTGTCGAATGTATTTCTGAAATGACTTTGATTGAGCATCATTTCCGTCATACAAAGATTTAATTGATGGAGGTGGCGTTTTGAGTTCAGGAAGTCTAACCTTTCCACTCAGACAACATGTCCCAAAAAGAGGACGTGTTTTAGATGATCTTGTGAGTTTTTCATCCATCCAATGTAATGCCCCACAATGAGGACACTCAACATCCATTTCACCGAGAAAGTGACGAACTGTATTTCCACGTATTGGGAGGTTGGTGACATCATTTGGATTAGTTATTGTCCTACAAAAGATTTTAAAAATACTATTTAAATCAATTTCTAAAGTATAATTAGAGTATATATATCTCTAGTTATGTGAGCTAAGTTGAAAATTTACCCATTGGGTAGAACAACAACAGGAGAGGTAGGAATCGTTGAGAAAAAATCATCTTCAAGGTTTCGACGGAGAGGAATGATATTTAAATCAATATCTTCATGAATAATGGCTTATGTTACCGCATCATTCTCAGTCAGGGGAGTTCTTTCAGCGACAGTAATGCACATCAAGTCGGGGGTTCGTGGGGGGAAAGTTTCGCCTGACGTAAATGATCTCAATCTTTTTTATCGTATAAGATGAGTCGACGGTGACACAGTTGGGTTATTCGCCATCTTTTCCCTCAACATACGTCGTTTGCGAGTTAAACTTGATTCGTTAACCTAAAAATCACATTATTTATTATATTTATCATGTACAATTTATCTTCTACATTTTGTAGGCATTGTAGTGTTATTATATCTATAGTATAAATGAGGGTGGGATTGCCACTGTTCAATGAACAGTTCCACTCGCGGAAATTCCCATTTTGCCCTCACTATTTTGTCTCTTTCCCATTTTGCCCTTAAAAAAAATAAAAAAAATTAAGTATGTCGTACGACATACTTGCCCTTAATTTTCAAAAATAACTTTTCCCTCCTAAAATTTGAATTTTAAAATTTAAAATTAAGTATGTCGTACGACATACTTGCCCTTTAATTATTTTTTTTTAATTAAAAGAGAATAGAGAAATTTTTTTAAAAAAATTACATGGCCTTGGACACGGGCATGTGCTAGTATATGTTTATTTGGAGGAGGTACTTCGTTTAAGTGGAAAAAAATTGTAGGTACTATAGGAAGCTTCAAAAACATTAAGGCAAAGGAAAGACAAAATAATTATTGAAGTGGTAAGTAAGGAAGCATCTCTCTAAATTGCCTAATACTATTGATTTAATTATTGCCTATCAGTTTTGGTTACACCGTAACTTGACATAATTTGACAGAATTATAATAAATAAAATTAAATTACATGCATCAAATTATAAATAAACAATAATAAATATTTAAACTGAAATAAATATTTAAACTGAAATTATAAATAAACAATACTAAATATTTAAACTGAAATGAATTAAATACCAGTGGGGGCAATGCAACTGTCAGTAAGTTGGTTAGTCGATTTTGATCCTAATAATGAATTCTAAATATTAATTAATGTAAATACAAAAAAAAAAAAGAAATAAAAACTTAATTTAACATCAAATGTTTACCCTTATCATTTCATCGTGTTCAAAAGGTTCTCGCATGACAATCGAGACATTCTTTCTTCGCAAAATATCAATCTAAAAATCACATTATTATTTATTAATTTTTTTGATAAAAACAAATATTTACAATAAAATAGTAATAGTACAATATTAACTTACTGTTTCACTTAGAGCCGAATCACCATATCCATAAATATTCAATATTCCTTGATCGTTTATTTTTTTCAAACCTATAAAATTAAACACAACTTGTAAATCTATAGTATAAAACACTATCTAAATCAACATTCAAATAAAAAATAAACAATATCTATTTTGAAAGTCTTCAATTATAAAATTAAACACAGCATAAAATTAAACACAATATTTAAATAATAATAATAATAAACTATCTAATTTACATTCAAATAAAAAAACTATCTAATCTAAAATTAATAAAAAATAAAAAAATCCCATGGCTGGGCATTAAAGAAACCCCACCTCCAATAAAAAAAACTATCTAATTTCTCTCTCTGATTCTCTATCTCTCTCTCTCTCTCTCACACTCACACAAACACCTACCCCAAAATCAAAGAAACCCCACCTCCAACCACGCCCTTCATTTTCCTCCTCAATTCCACCCCTTTCCCTCCCTCACGCCCCAGCCCGTCATCACCTTCTTCTCTTCCTTCCAGCACCGCCTCGCCACCACTTTCTTTGTAACTTCCCTACCACTTCTTCTCTTCCTGTTTTCACAGCCCTAAAACCCCTCCCCCTCCATTTCCCAATCCTCAAAAACTTCTCCCCACATCTTCCTCTAATCAATGGAGGAATCAATGGAAACCCATCAAAAATTCCCTCCGGAGCAATCAATTTGGTGTTTTGGGAAACGAAGCCCTGAGTCATGCAATTCGCTCTCAATCCGGCCGCAAATCGCTAAAATCCGTCCGCAATTCGCTCGAAATCCGTCCGCATTTCGCTCGAAATCCGGCCGCAAACCGCCTGGCTGCCAATGGGCGCGATCGTCTCTGCGCGGTGCCCTGGTGAAGACGATGGTGTTGAGCTGGATCAGTGCTTCCGTAAGTCCGTGTGTGTATGTGTGTGTGTGTGTGTGTGTGTGTGTGTGTGTGTGTGCAATTGAGCAATTCAACTTCTTGAACCTGTGTAGTTTCTTATTTTTGTCCGTCTTTCAATGCTCTGCTTTGCATCACCATGTAATATTTTTGCTAAAATTTCTTTACATATTTTTATCAGATTTTTATCAGATACGCACAGTTATGGTGGATAATATTGAGAAGATATTGGAGAGAGGTGATCGAATTGAGTTACTTGTTGACAAAATTGCTACAATGCAAGACAGAGCCTTTCATTTTAGGAAACAGTCTAAGCGGCTTCACAGAGCTCTTTGGATGAAAATTAAGAGAAAAATCACATAACAGTGGAGAAATTGAAGTAGAGAAATAACTAGATACCTTTTTTGAAGTTTGAATGCTTTTTGTAGCTGCTTGATTGTTTATTGAATTTTTGAAATTTGAATTTTTGTAAATTTGAATCTGTAAAGTTTTGGAGCTTAAAAAGTTTTGGAAAGTATAAAGAAGTGGGGTATATAAATGAGAAGAGGGTGTCGATCTTTTTTAAAAAAATTCAAATTTTAGGAGGGAAACAGAGGAGGACGGGAAAGGACTGTAAAGCTTTTTTTTTTGTATTTGATTTTTTTAAGGGCAAAATGGGAAAGAGACTAAATAGTGTGGGCAAAATGGTAAAGTCGGCAAGTGGAACTGTTCATGCTACAGTGAAGGGCTGCTTCCATTTATACTATAGATTAAGTTAGCGCCTTTTTTGGCAACCACTCAGTGAAAAAAACAAAATGTGTTTCGAGACTACTTTGCATTACAATAATATAGAATATTTAAATTATATGATTAGATACATGAAGGTTAATATATATCTCACTGAGAAATATGATTTTAATAGCCTTGTCACTAAAAAAATCATTTACGATTTTGAAAAATATATTTCATATGATTATGTATTTGTCAACCAAAAAAGAATAGCTAGGAGCTATCTCAAACAAGTACAACGATTTTATAACAAAATGGAAAAAATTAATTCATAATCGATCAATAATAGTTAGTAAAAAATTAGTTCATAATCGATCAATAATAGTTAGTAAAAAACAAGAGCGAAAACGAAACAAAAACAAGAGCGAAAAAATAATAGTTAGTAAAAAATTAATTCATAATCGATCAATAATATACTCCCTCCTCCCATATTAGTGTGGATCAAATATTTGGGCACACAAATTAAGAAAAAGTAAGAGAGATAAATAGTGGAAGGAGGTGTTTGTGAGTATGAAAAATTAAACAGGAGAGAGAATGATTGGAAGGAATTGTAAGTTGATTGGTGTTGTGAGTGTAAAAGTATGTTAGAAATTGGTAGTATTATTGGTGTTTGACCAATATTTGACCAAGTTTCTAGAAATTTTTATTTTGTAAAAATAGAAATAAGTTGCAAATAATTAATCTACATTTAGTGTAGATTAAAATGGTATATTTATTTTCTCAAAAACCAATTTCGGGTGAATGAGAAATCAATTGTTAAAGTGAGCAACTTAATGTTGTTAATTGAAGAGAAGTTGCAATGGTTGGTGAAAAGACATGGGGCGACCCGTGTCTATTGGAATGGGCGGGTCAAGGCTGCTAGGATCGGCCCAGCATATATCCTCCATCCAATTTGCTTAGATCCAACGGTCCAGATTTAACAGGTGCAATTAGTGTCTATTCCCAATAGACACCCCATCTCTTCAATAACTATAAATAGCCCCCTCCTCCTCATTTCTTTTCCATCCAAAATCATTCAAGCATTCTATTCTCTAAAGCATCCTAGCATTCAGAAGTCTTGCATTAAGAGTCCAAGAAAATCCCGAGTATTCAGTAGTTCACCCGATAATTTCAGAGTTGTTGTGCTGCAATCTGAAATTCCCGAAAGTCGTTGTATCTTGGGGACAATTGCCGAAGACCGTGAGCACTCGTATACGGGGCAATATTGTCTTACGGAAAAAGAGTCAAACTCTTGCCTCGACTTATTTTAGAAAAATAATTTTTCCGTCCCGTTTTCTTTTTCAAAGCTATTTTTTTTTAAATACACCCAGTTTTCCCAACAATCGTAAGACAATGTTTGTGTGTTTAAAGAATGGCATTCGACTCCACCTCCGCTCCTACTCCTCCCCCTGGCTCGGGATCTTCTGTACCTCCCGTCCATACTCCTAACCCAACTCCTGCTGCTCCCCTCCATACCCATGCAGAGAAACCGGCAAAATTCACCGGTACAGATTTCAAAAGGTGACAGCAGAAGATGTTGTTCTACCTAACCACCCTCAGTTTGGCTCGGTTCTTGCGAGAATCACTGCCAACGGTCCCCGAAGATGAAGGTGACCCACAAGCAAGAATAGCATTGGACGCATGACATCATAGCGATTTCCTGTGTCGCAATTATATTCTAAATGGGTTAGATGATGCCCTGTACAATGTGTACTGTGGCATAAAGACTGCAAGAGAGCTTTGGGAATCTCTTGAAAAGAAGTACAAAACGAAAGATGCCGGCACCAAGAAATTTATTGTCGGTCGATTCCTAGACTTCAAGATGGTTGATTCCCGAACTGTAATGGATCAGTTACGTGAGTTGCAATTGATCATTGCCGACATCATTGCAGAAGGAATGCAACTCGGGGAATCTTTCCAAGTAGCTGCCATTATAGAGAAGCTACCGTCTCTATGGAAAGATTTCAAGATGTACCTCAAGCACAAGAGGAAGGAAATGATGCTCGAGGACCTGATCGTGAGGCTAAGGATTGAGGAAGACAACCGGAAATCCGAAAGCAAGAGCGGGAGGACTACATCAGTAGAGGCAAAAGTGAACTTGGCTGAAGTAACTATCAGCAAGAAGAGGAAGGCTACTGGAATGCTAATAAGGGGAACACAAACGCCAAGAAGTTCAAGGGAGGTTGTTACAACTGCGGCAAACCTGGCCATAAGGCTAGAGACTGTCGACATCCCAAAACAAACAACCAGAAGGGCAACCGTCCTCAAGCAAATGTGGTAGAAGACAGGACTGTCCCATTAGACCTGTCAGAGCTTGATCTGTCCGCCGTAGTGTTTGAAGCCAATCTTGCTAAATTGGACGATAACCCAAGGGAATGGTGGATTGATACCGGAGCAACGCGCCACATCTATGTAGATCGAGAAAGTTTCTCATCATATGTTCCCTGCAGTGGAAGGAAGTTGTACATGGGAAATTCTGCAACTTCTAACGTGGTTGGACTCGGCAAGGTGGTGCTGAAAATGACATCCGGCAAAGAACTCACCTTAGTGGATGTTCTGCATGTCCCAGACATCCGTAAAAACTTAGTCTCTGGCCCGTTATTGAACAAGGCCGGATTTAGGTTAGTGTTTGAG
The DNA here is from genome assembly GCA_022495995.1 of Adenophora triphylla var. japonica. Classification (NCBI taxonomy): domain Eukaryota; kingdom Viridiplantae; phylum Streptophyta; class Magnoliopsida; order Asterales; family Campanulaceae; genus Adenophora; species Adenophora triphylla. The sequence goes on from JAFEMH010005726.1 coordinate 124,789, forward strand.
CCCGATAAGTTTATATTGACCAAGATGGGTCAATTTATAGGCAAAGGGTACCTTGACAAAGGACTCTTTAAAATGAATGTAATGAACGTGTTCCGCCCAGAGGCGAAGAATAAAGATGTTGTTGCTTATTTGTTTGAGTGTTCTAATTTATGGCATGATAGATTAGGACATGTGAATTTAAATTCAATACGTAGGTTAGTAAATTTAAATTTACTTCCTAAAATGAAATCTGATTCAGAAAATAAGTGTGAAATTTGTGTGGAAGCAAAAATGACGAAGTCACCCTTCCCCACTATTGAAAGAAACACTACCCCTCTAGAATTAGTCCATACAAACATATGTGATTTTAAACTTGTGCAAACTAGAGGTGGGAAGAAGTACTTTATAACTTTCATTGATGATTTCACTAGATATTGTCATGTGTATCTTTTGAGAAGCAAAGATGAAGCTTTAGAAGCTTTCAAAGGATATAAGAATGAAGTTGAGAAACAGCTTAATGTAACAATTAAGAAGATTCGTAGTGATAGAGGTGGAGAGTATGTAGCACCGTTTGAAAATATTTACTGGGACGCTGGCATTATTCATCAAACGACTGCTCCTTACACACCTCAATCAAATGGAGTCGCTGAAAGGAAAAATCGAACTCTTAAGGAGATGATGAACACAATGTTGATCAGCTCGGGCTTACCCGACAACTTTTGGGGGAAGCGATCCTTTCAGCTAACTACATTCTTAACAAGTTACCATACAAGAATAAAGATAAAACTCCATATGAATTATGGAATGGAAGAATGCCTTCCTACAATTATCTTAAAGTGTGGGGGTGCCTAGCAAAGGTAGAAATACCTAAACCTAAACAAGTGAGGATAGGACCCAAAACCATTGATTGTATTTTCAGTGGATATGCAAACAATAGTAGTGCATATCGATTTTTAGTGCACAAGTCTGAAATTCCTGATATAACGGCAGGAATGACTATAGAATCAAGGAATGTAGTATTCTTTGAAACTAAATTTCCATGTAAGGAAAAGAATGAAGCAAGTTTGTTAGGTCCCAAATGGTAGGAATCAGGCTAGAGGGGGGGTGAATAGCCTGATTAAAACTTTTTACTAAAAACTCATTTGATCATTGAAAATGTTAAGTTGAGCTTGCTAACCGGTTGAGAAATATTTAAGCAGCGGAATGTCGGTTAGAAGGACACATTAAACATAAGTTAACTTTTCATGCAACCTAGACAAGTCATATTTCCTCGTAGGATAAACATGTTGAGCAGTAAGTAGAATCAATAGGTTGTGACAGGTTGAGAGAATATCAACCAGTTACAACTACAAGAAAATAAACAATCACACAGAAGAATGAGACGTTGTTTGAAGAGGTTCACAGTGTTAAATAACTGCTACGTCCTCTACCAAGTTTGGTCAGAACTTGGATTTGTGAAAGTGCACTGCTATTAATGGTTCTTACCTATTACAAGTTGCAAGCCAATGATTGAAGGCTGCTAAACTAAAGATGACCACTAACGGATCGTGCTACAATAAATACCTGGTGTTTTCTAGAGATGTGCTCACAAGTTGAGCTGATTTCTCTAGGGTGTTGTGTGTGAATCAATCAATATGTTCCATTGGTAGTCTAATGAAGGAACACTACAGCATTGATTGAGGTGCTCAGTGTATAAGTCCTACAGAGATGTCTAGTGGTAGAAGGGACTTGTATTGAATGCCTTGAACTATGGAGTTTGCAGGTTGGTAGTTCAAAGCAACTCACTCTCAAGAATCATAAATGCACCAACCTTCTTCAATGCTCCAGGGAGGCTATTTATAGTGAACTTTGAAAAGGAGTCATTGTTTTTGAAGAGGTTGCAATGATGACTTGATCAGGCATGCCTTTGAATTGGAGGATCTTTGCATTTAATGCCTGAGATATGAGAGAGAAGATTTTCCTTGAGAGGTTGGATGGATGTGAGTACTGGTTACTTTGACAATCCATTTTGAGCTTCTGACAGCTGCAGGAATGTCACTTCAGCGTCCATTCAGCATGCTTGCTTTACCAACTTTAGCCAAAGTAGATTGCTGGGTAGTTGGGAGCAATAAATGCTTCGGTTAGGCTAAGCTGATGGAAGCTTGTTGAGAAAGCCTTAACCGGCAAGAGAGGAGACATAACCTGTGAAGGTTACATCAGCTAGATAGGGACGACCGGTTAGGCAGGCATACCGGTTGAGTGATCAACCGGTTAGGTAACTATACCGAGTAACTCACAGATAAAACAAAGGGCCAAATCTTCAGGTCTTCAAGTCTTCAAAGTCTTGAGAAAATTACATGATTTAAAACACTGGCACTAGCACTAAGGGGACCTATCATACATAGAAAAATTCTATTTAGTCTAATTAAAATTAGGGGTCCACATTAATGCTTGTTGTGATTGGGATTAAGCAATTCTAAACTTAAATATATATTTGACTAACAATCTCCTCCTAATTGCTTAAGTCCAATCATCCTAGGTTAGCATCATCTTGACTTAGTAAAAGAATGACTAAGATTTTATCTTTTAGATATGTCATTCCCTAAGTCAAGTAACATCTTAGATGTAACCTAAGAAAGCTTACAGACAAATTGAAAGCTTAAACTAAAAACAGATTAAGGTAAAAGAATTTTGAATGAGAAAACCTGCAAGATGAAACAGTTAGAACAGTTTGATCATTCAAAAACAAGTAAAAGAAAATAAAGGAAAAACAAATCATTCAAAACAATAAAGTTTGAGGTCAAAGAAATCTCATTGATTAAACTGCAACCGGTTTGGAAAGGATGGAAAGACATATTCATCATCGGTTACATTCTTAGATAGAGGCAGCCGGGTCATCGATTGGGGGTAAGTCCTTGGGGTCTGCAGGTGGAGTAGCCGATGGACTGACCGATTGGGGACGAGGTTTCTTTGCAGATTTCTTGGCTTCCTTCTCTTCTCTTTTTCTTTTCTTCCTAGCTGACTTCTCAGCATCACGGTCGGCTAACATCTTCTTGAGGACCTCATTTTCAGACTTTAGTTTGATCCTTTCGGTGTTGGTCTTTCTGAACAATGAGGCTTGATCGGTCAGCTTCTGATTCAACTTCTTGATTTCCTCGGTTGCAAGTTTCAGATCGGCTTGGGAGTCCTTGGCAGTTTTCATAAGCTCTTTATTTAACTGAGACAAGGCACCGAGCTGAGTTGAGAGTTCAGTGATTTTGGCATCCTTGTCAAGAAGATCAGCTACATAGTTGGCTAAATCCTTTGCATATCCATGTTCCATTCTGTCTAATCTCATCTCTTCCTCCTCCTGATTGGACTTAACCATGCTCACAACCAAGGCATCATACAATTCACAGAGATCACGAACAACAACGGGTCGGTTGAGTTCTTCTTCAGGAACTGGTTGGGGAGCATCTGGGGAAGGATCAGCATCAGCAACAGCATCACTGTCAGTAGAGGAGTCAACGGTTACGGTTGAGGAACTGACTGAGACAGCAGGAGGACCGGTTGGATGGGCAGTAACAACTAAGGCTTGAACCGGTAGAGGAGATAATATTTGGATAGCAAGGGACTGGTTTGGCGGAGAAGTAGAGGGACCAGTAGAGTGATCGGTAGGAAGCTTCTCGGTTAGATGAGCAGAGAGGGGAATTGAGCGACTGATAAGAGATGGAGTTGGAGAACCGGTAGAGGCATCAGTTGGAGGATCAGTTGAGGGACTTGCATGAACTGGACCGATCCTAGAGACTTGATCGGTTGGAGAAAAATCAATCTCCTCATCTACAGATTCAGAGGAAGCAACAGAAGGACTTTGCACTAGAAATTCATTGGGATTAGAAGAGACAACCACATCGGTTTCAAGGCTGAGTGCAATGGCATTTTGAATATCATAAGCTTCCTCAAAAGCGTATAACTGTGTCACAAAGAACAGAGGCCAACGGTAAGGCAGTTTGCCTTAACCGAATCAAAGGGATCACCCTTAGAGCAAGAAGAAGTAAAGAGGCTTGACGAATATTGCTCCAAGGCTGAGGATTGCCATTCCTCATAATGGAGAGCCGAGTCACGTTTGGCATCAACCCAACTCTGCGTGTGACATCATAAGTCCATCTCAAAATCCTTAACTCTAGGAGTTGAAGGATTCTGTTGTTGACCGAGAAAAAACGCATGAAAAGATTGGCGGTTGAGAAGGTGCACTCAATCGGTTTGGGAGCTGTTTGAGCAATCTCTCCTTGAATTCTAATGTGATGAAGCCTTTGAGATTTGGAAGGAGAGAACATCAGTTTTTGCTTGGTGGGAAAGCTGGTGACCAACTGTTGATCGGTTTTGGAAGGCTTGACCGATTGACCCTTGGGCGGAGGAAACCTTTTGTGAAGCTTAAGTGCAACAAGCTTTTGATTTTTGGTACTGGTTTCCCCAGGGCCAACTGTTCTGGATAGGTAGAAAGGAATATTACCTTCTTTCTCTTTCAACTTTTGGAGCTCTTGGAAAAATGGAGGAGGATCAGAAACAAGCTTGTACTCGGCAAGGCTAGAGATCTTTTCGTGAATGCCAAAGAGAGGAATACCATGAGATGTTCGAGGAATGGAGGACTTAGTGGTATAGTAATTCAAGGGAGAAAATATATCTTTCTGATAGAGGCAAGGATCAGCATAAACCGGTGGGACAGTAGGATCCAATATATTGAACTCATCATCATCATCAGAAATTTCTTCCACCTCAAAGAAATCAGATTCATCATCAGGAATTGTGGAAGAGGGAGGCACAGATTGAATCTCCTCCTCAACCCTTGGAGGACTGGAAATCAAGGCTTGAATTTCTCTAACCTGGCTGTCCAGAAGAGAAGCTTGAACAGCTTGAGCAGTAGCCATTTCATCAGCTCGGGCTAGCAATCGGTTTTACTTAACCTCAAATAGGCTAACAGCCAAAGCCTGTTGCAATAGAACATCATCAGCTTCAATCAGTTGAGATACTCCAACCGGTTTAGTAGATACATCGGTTGGAAGGATAGAGACCGGTGGAGATACCATCGATTGAGTAGTGACCGGTTTGGCAGCAATGCCTCCTCCTAATGTGGTAACCGGTGACGTGTTAGTAAGACCTCCTCCTAGGCTTCTAACCGTTGCCATCGGTTCAGGAGTGGTAAACACTTGTTCCGTACTCTCCATTCGGTCAGGATTATCATCATCACCAGAGCTAGAAGTAGAACTGGAACTAGATTTAGCAATCTCCTCAGATTTCTCTTTTTCTTCCTCTTCATCTTCAAACATAGCATCAATTTCAGCATCGGTAACTGTAGGCCACTTGGTTGAGTTGGACTGAACCGCAAAAAAGAAATCGGCTAAGGAAATATTTCCAGCCACTTTAAGCTCATTGTCCATATCCAACAGGTTGTCCAACAAATCCATCACATTCCTGATCAATTGATTCTTCCTTGGGCCAAGACATACCGGTTCAGAGTCGAAGTTTGGTAGAGAATCAAATTCCATCTCATATCTCCCAGACTGATAATAGTCAGTCTCAATCAAAGTGTCTTCAGCTCCATATAGAATGGCAAAGTTCTCCCATACTGATTGGACCATCATGTCCTGCCTCATTCTATCTTGAGCCAAGTAGACGGCATTCCACTTGAGAGGAAGATGATCAAAGAACTTGTTGTATTTTTTGATGAGACTGAGCCGAGATAAGGAAAGATCATAGTCTCTGAGACGGCACAGTCTGCTGAAGTACACACCATTATCTTCATGTCTGTTTCCAAAGTCAATGTAGTCCTGAAGGTTGCCAACTGGTACGAAGGATTTATTGATTTCATGAAACTGGAGCAACTTCCGAATAAACGGTGGCAAATGATCAATGGGATATACCCAACTTGGTGAGGGAGCAGACTGAGGGTTGAAGGACCAAGGGTTGTTGTGGAAGATGTGGAAGGTGGGATTCCTGATCGGTTGGCATCTCACGTAAGAGGGATTGGAAGCATGACCGGTGATAGGGATGTCATCGGTCAAGGTATCATGGCTCAACAATCGGTTGGGGATGAAAGGTATGAAAGAGGAAATGTCAACTTCAATCATTTTCCTTCTATCAGCATTTTCTTTAGCGATTTGGGAAGGGGTTTTTGGAATTGGTTTAGATTTTGAGGAGGTTGGAGGAGTAGGAGGTTTGGATGATTTTCTGGCAGTTTTTCTGGGTCGGATAATGGTGGAGATGGGTTCATTGTCACCGTCATCATGATCTAGAGTTTTTCTCTTGGCAGGTGAGGGGATTGGTTAAGAGGGCTGAGGTTGATCAGAAACCAGTTTGGGAGCATCGGTTGACTTCTTCTTCTTTGGTTGAGAAGGTTTCTTCTTGGCCGGTTGGGCTTCGGTTGGGGGAGCAATAGCAGCCGTAGGTTTGGCTTCTCTGAGAATCCTTACTTGATCAGCCTTGTCAAATGCTTTGACGAATGACTTAGGAACAGATGGCTGATTACCAGAAATAGCAAAAATTGATGGGATTCTCATAAGAATTCTGCTCATAAGAAGATAGTGAATGGGCTTCGCTTTGTTTGATCTGGACAAAGGCTTCTCCTTCTGAAACTTCTTGAAGGCAATCAAAATGACACGGTAGATGAAGGAGCACCAATTGAACTTTCTTTGAAGCATAACAGCTGCAATGGCTTTCCATTGTATCATAGTGATACAGTGATGGGAACCAGACCGACAAATAACACATCGGTCAATTACTTCAGCCAAAGCGTAGTGAACAGCATCAAGATCGGCTTTCTTATTTCCTTCACCGGTTACAAATGGGTCGGTTCCACGAACACTAGCCCAGGCTAACTCCATATCTTTCAAGGTAACAAAAGACGAACCGGTTGAGGGAAAGGTAGGGAAAGCATCGACAATGGAGGTTGGAGAGAAATCAACAGAAACACCACCAACGGTTGAAGAGATGTGGGACACAACACCGGGCTTCAGATTCTCATCTACTACACCATTGTTGAAGAACTCATTAACCAGCTCAAACATGATGTCGTCATTCCCTTCGGGCATCAAGAATGGCAAAAGACCAACAACAGTCAACATAGCTTGAAGGAGCTTTCCTTCTTCAGATTCGAAGAAGCTTGGAAGAATGTAACCTCCGAAGATGTATTTCTTGGTAGGTTTGGGAGCCATCTGTCAAAAGAGTCAAAGATTAAAACATTCTAAGTTAGAACACATTTCAAGATAGAAAAATAAATGTGAGTTTGGCTCTTGAAAATAGTTCGTGTTCTTCAAGTTGGAAGTATTTAAGAATTTTAGAAAACTTTACCAGAGAGATTAAGGTTTGAAGAACACGGGAAGAATGAAGATTGTTTGCTTTTGAATGCTCGGAGCTTTTGCAGAGAAAGAGAGAATCGGAAAGTTTAAATGAAAAGTTGATTTTCCTTATATAGTAGAGAGAGAGGGAAGATGGAGGGGTTTTTGAATTTAAAAAAAAACGTTTCAACTGCCTGGCACAAATATTTAAAAGGATATTGAATACGATTTTAAATATGAAGGCTTAAAAATAGGTTCGTGTGTGCAGCAGTTAAACCATAATGCAATAATGACAAAAGATAACCTTTTGATAAATTGGAATGATACAGAAGTTACCTTTTTTATCACAAAATTTTAAATTTGGCCAACAATCAAGTACAAAGAAGGACGGTAGTAGGAAGGAGTAGGGAACAACTTTTTGGAGGTGTCAGGATAGGGTGAAGCGGTGAACGGCTGATGTGATTGATGTGACCGATCGGTAAGGGATGAGCCGATTAAAAGGAATTGTGAATAGTAATCCGTCCGCAGTTCGTCGGTTAGGTAATGAGCGATCGGTTAGGCTTTCTTATGATGTCACCGCTTGAGGCTTGACCGATCAAAAGGGTGATCGGTTAGACAATGATCGGTTAGGGATGTTAGTTTGACCGGTTAGAAGAGAGTATTTTGCATAGGCTAAGGGCCATCGGTTAAGGATAACTTTTATCGGTTAGGAGTTGTCGGCTTAGGATATCTTGCACACCAGTTATATGAACCGGCCAGGAGCATCGGTTAGCACTGGTAATTGAGGCGACACCATGATCGGTTGAGAGCTTACACAAACAGCAAAGTTAGCACAATAAATTAACTAATATCAATCATGCCTAGTTTTCCTCTAAGGAATTCAAATCTTTTAATGTCCAATGGTTTTGTCAAAATATCAGCAAGTTGATAATCAGTATGAACTTTTAAAAGAACAATGTTACCCTTTTCAACGTGATCCTTGAGGAAGTGATATTTGATGTCTATGTGCTTGGTCTTTGAATGCATTACAGGATTGTTGGAGACTGATATGGCTGAGGTATTATCACAATAGATAGGACATACTTCTTGAGGGATTTCATAGTCCACTAGTTGTTGCTTCATCCAAAGGATTTGAGAACAAAGAACTCCCATGGCTATGTACTCGCCTTCACCGTAGAAGTGGAAATTGATGCCTGTTTCTTGCACGACCAGAAACCAATCGGTGCTACCTAGAAATTGACAAGTTCCACTCGTACTTTTCTTGGTGACCCTACAAGCTGCAAAATCAGCATCTGAATAGCCAATTAGTGTAAATGATGAATCTTTTGGATACCACAAACCTAAGTTAGCAGTTCCCACAAGATATCTAATAATTCTTTTAACAGCTTGTAAATGAGATTCTCTAGGGTCAGCTTGAAATCTAGCACATACACATACGACAAACATGATATCTGGCCTACTAGCAGTTAAGTAAAGTAGAGATCCTATCATACCTCGGTAGAGTGTCATATCTACTTTCTTACCGAACTCATCTTTGTCTAGGTGTACATTTGTGGCCATTGGAGTGCTTTGAGGATGAGCGGAATCAAGACCAAATTTCTTGATTAGAACTTTGGTATATTTGGCTTGATTGATGAAAACACCTTCTTGGGTTTGCTTGACTTGAAGTCCAAGGAAAAATGTTAACTCACCCATCATACTCATCTCAAATTTGCTCTTCATAAGCTTCTCAAATCTCTTGCATAATTTTTCGTTAGTAGATCCAAAAATTATGTCATCAACATATATTTGAACTAACAATGAATGACCATTATGCTTTGCAATAAATAAAGTGGTGTCGATTTTACCTCGTTCGAACTTCTCACTAAGTAGGAATTTGGAGAGAGTTTCATACCATGCTCGAGGTGCTTGCTTGAGGCTATACAAAGCTTTATTCAATTTGTAGACATGATTAGGCTTCTTGGAATCTTCAAATCCAGGAGGTTGCTCTACATATACAAGATCTTGAAGTTCACCATTGAGAAAGGCACTTTTCACGTCCATTTGATATAGCTTAAACTCTTTGTAGGCTGCATAGGCAAGAAATAACCTAATGGCTTCTAATCTAGCTACGGGAGCAAAAGTCTCATCATAGTCTATGCCTTCTTCCTGTCTATATCCTTTCGCCACTAATCTAGCCTTATTTCTTGTAATTTTTTCAGACTCATCCAATTTATTCCTATAAACCCATTTTGTTTCAATCACTGTTTGATCACAAGGTCTAGACACTAATTCCCAAACTTTACATCTATCAAACTGGTTAAGCTCTTCTTGCATAGCTTCTACCCAGCTGGGGTCATCAAGTGCTTCTTCAGTCTTCTTTGGTTCAATGTTGGAGACCATAGCAGAGGAAAATAATCCATGTTGATCCTCCATGCTCCTTAATTGGCCTCTTGTCATTCTAGGTCCAAAGACATCACCAATCACATTTTCCAAAGGGTGATTTCTAACTGTTCTCACTTCCCTAGGTAGATTTTGCCTGACTGATTCTTATCTTAGGTTTTCTAATGGAGGAGTAGAATCAACTAAGGGAGGTGTGACCGGTTGGGGAGATCGGTTAGGTGAGGGTGATGCAGACTGATGGTGATCGGTTAGTGGAGAGGGAAATGGTAAGTTGATGTTTGAAATTGGGTCAGCTTCAGGTGGTGAATTAGGAATGGTAACATGAGGACTAGTTGGAAGAGGATCGGTTAGCTGGGTTTATATATAGGATTGCCTAACCGATTGAGGAAAGAAAGAGTCATCAACTAGGTCTCTACAGGTTACACCACTAGAGGCTGAGAGCTGAGCTGGAGGTTGATTTGCACTGATACCGGTGAATTGATTTGAATTTTGATTACTTGATTCACCTGTCTCAAACACACCAGAGATATCAGTACTATTTGGAGTCTTATCAGACTCTAGCAAATCAAATTCATCAAATGTAACATGAACAGATTCAACAATTTTCAACAACCGTTTATTAAAAACTCTAAATGCCTTACTGTGCTTGGCGTATCCCACAAAGATACCTTCATCAGCTTTTTCATCAAATTTACCTCGGCGCTCTTTACCGTTGTAAAGTACATAGCACTTGCAGCCGAAGATCTTGAAGAAATCAATGTTGGGAATTCTGCCACGCCACAGCTCATAAGGGGTCATGTTGTGAAATTTGTTGACCAACGATCGATTCTGGGTGAAGCATGTTGTATGGATAGCTTCGGCCCAAAAATACTTGGGAAGCCTAGCTTCGGATATCATTGTTTTTCCAGCTTCGATCAATGTCCTGTTCTTTCTCTCAACTACACCATTTTGTTGCGGTGTTCCAGCAGCTGAGAAATTTTGATCTATTCCATGATCATCACAGTACTGAGCGATCCCATTATTTTTGAACTCTGTTCCATTATCTGATCTCATACTGATGATGTCACACTCCTTTTGGGTTTGAAGTAGACGGAATAATCTGGTAGCAACTTCATATGTATCATCCTTTGAAGCAAAAGTCTCTACCCATGTATATCTTGAGAAGTCGTCTACAACAACCAAAGCATATATGCTACCCTCCAAACTGGCAGTAGTTGTGGGGCCAAACAGATCCATATGTAGCAACTGGAGGCATCTAGAGGTGGACATGCAGGGCTTGTCAGGAAAGATTCTTTATGCCGTTTTCCTAATCGCAGTGCTCGCATTTCCTTTCATGATTTGCAGATACTTGAGGTAAGCCGGCAACTAGATTTTGATTAGCCAGCTTGGATAGGTATTTGAAATTCAAGTGACTGAGTCTCTAATGCCATAGCCAGGAGTTCTCACTGATGTTCTTAGCTACAAAACAAACATTAGTAACATTCGAAACATTGTTTAAATCTATAGCATATACGTTACCTTTTCTGTATCCAGTGAGAAGTGTTTCACCTGTAGCAATGTCTTTCACATAGCAATTGGAAGAATTGAAAACACAATGCATACCTTTATCACAGAATTGTGATATAGAGATAAGGTTATGTTTCAGACCATCCACCAAAGATACCTTCTGTACAATAACTGTACCTCTTTTGATGGATCCACGACCAATAATTTTACCCTTTGTGTTGTCACCAAAGACAACTGGAGGACCAGATGCTTCTTCCAGATCGGTGAGGAGATCAGCATGTCCAGTCATATGCCTAGAGCATCCACTGTCCATAATCCAAACATCCTTATCGGCATCGGTTGAGGCCATTAAGCATTCCTGAAATAAAACAGTAAGCTTATGGTCCCCCTTATTCTTTCGGGTCCAAAGAGTTAGTTCCTCTTTGGCAGCCATCCTGAGCTTTTAGACTCAGTGGGTCCAGATTGGTGCTTCAAGAGGCATTCATAAGCCTTGTGACCAATAAAATCACAATTTGTACATTTATTTGAAGATGGCTGTGAGGGTTTCGATGAGCTGATGTTCAATATGGCCATTGCTTCAGAAGAGTTCACTGATTGAGCAGAAACAGATTCTTTGGGAACAAAGGTGATGGAATTACCTTTGTTAGCCGGTTGCTTGGGTTTAGGAAATCCTTTACCGGTTGGGGAGTCCTTACCGGTTGGATGGCCAAGACAGCTTGTCTTACCGCTACTCCTTTACCTACGGCCGGGGCCTTCTTTACCGGTAGAGGTTTCCGACTCCGCAACCTGATCAACAATTTTAATTTCACCTTTGTTGTCTCCATCGCTGAGTGGGACATATTGTCCTAGCTCAGGATCAGCTACCTTGGTCCATTGGAATTTATTCTTGTCAATTGGGGCCTTCATCCGTTCCTTCACCTTGGGATAGGTGTATGGGACAGAACTGAAAGGTCTAGTTAACTCTCTCTTAATCAATTTGGATTGAGCATCATCAAATTTTCCCATCAAGTTCTCAGTGACAGACTTAGTAACTGGTTTGTCTTTGCTGACATTTTCTTTGCTGCTGGAGGTAAAGCTTATGCCAGTAGTTACATCTCGGTTTGGAGATATCTGATCTTGTATGATAGTATCCATAGCAGCTCGGAATTTTGAAAATATGTCAATGGTTTTTGAAAGAGAGTTATTTCTTGACACTAGATCAGCAATTTGACAAACAGATATGTTTAGTCTCTCAGTGAGTTCTTGATTATCTTTCTTCAACTGATCTGACTCTAGCTTACTTTCTTTCAAAATTTTTATTTCAGCTTTCAGAGAATCATTTTCAGTTGAAATCTTTTTAAAATTAGCAGCCATAATTTTGTGAGCTTCATTTAATTTTTCAAAATCTGAGAAGAGCTCATTCATCACCTCTGCCATTTCAGACTTTGACATATTTGGCATAGGGTCAACAGTAGGCTGAGAGGGAGATGGTGATGGTTCAAAATTGGGATCAAAATTTGGTAGCGATGATATCGGTTGAGGGCTCAGCTCGGTTAGGGGCTTTAAGAAGTGAATTGGTCGGGTCTCAAGCGTTGGTTGATGAGAGGTGATCGGTAAGGCTTGAGCTTGATAGGTCTGTTGAGTTGGTTGCATCAGCGGTCTGAGAGTGGGCATGGTTTTACACTGACCGTAAAGAGATCCACCTATGTTCTGAATTTTGAAATTATAAGGGTTACCTTCATCTGACTTGGAAATAGGAATGGGTTCGTCAAAGTAGGTCAAGGGAGATCTCCTAGGTAGGGTCTGGTCATTATAAGATGAGTATTCATTGGAGTTGGGGTGTCTATAGATAGGTGACTGCAAGGAGATGGGTTTATCATCAGTTCCATCAATAGCAACAAAACTGACATCAGCTTCTTCATCTATGTCAGCATCCTCATTCTCAGAGTCAGTCTCGAACCAAACTGGCATAGCTTTTTCAGTTCCATCCTCGGCAACTAAGCTCTTAGATTTAGATCTAGGGTTTTTCTTGAATGGTTTCTTTCTCAAAAATTCATATTTCGGTTGAGGGCATTTGGAGGCAAAATGGCCGGGTTTTCTACAATTGTAACACACAAGCTCACCTTGGGCATTCTTTCCGTCGGTTGAGGTTGAGGTTTGGCCTTTCTTTTGAAAGTTTCCAGATCTTTGAAATGATGAGGATTTGGGATGGAAGGGCTTGCACTGTGCTTGTTGGGATCTCTTAAAATCTTTGAACTTTCTACAGTTTCTAGCGAAGGCAGCAAATTCATCTTCTTCCTCAAAAATCACACTAGATGATGTATTGGTTTGAGTTGGTTGAGGCTGAGAGATTGAGGGAGAGTCATTGGTAGTAGTTTGGCTGGTAAGCATAGAAGAACCAGGGAAGATCTCAGTCTGAGCTGGCAGAGATAGATTTTTAAATTGTTTTTGAACTCCACTCAGCCGGTTGAGCTCTTCCTCATATAAAAACAAAGTAGACACAATGTTCTGGATATGAGTAACGTTCAAATCACAGCATTCTTTCAAAATAGCAACCTTTACATGCCACAAGTCTCCAAGAGAATTGATGAATCTCCTGTTTAGGTCTTTCATAGTGTAAACTCTACCTAAAGATGCACAAGAATTACTCACCTCGCAGAAACGGTCGTACGTTTCCTTTAGTGTCTCATTTGAATTCTTCTTGAAGGACTCAAACTCAGCAACGCTTTTGTAGAGTCTGTTGTCCTTGGCCACTTGATCTCCTTCAAAATATCTGAGTAGACTCTGCCATACTTGTTGAGCAGTCTCATAGCATTGTACTTGTTTGTATAGTCTGTCATCAAGTCCGGAGGTTATGTTGTGCAAAGCTTTTCTGTCTAAGGAATCACAAAGTTTGTCATCCTCAGTCCATTCTTCACGTGATTTTGGCACATAAGTTTCATAAACCTCAAAATCTTGTTCAGACATTCTATCTGCATGATCTATGAGAGGAGTTTTGGGTGCTCTAGTTGCAAGATTGATTTTTAGGGGTGTCATTGGACCATCTCTGACTACAGTAGTTAACCTATCATCTATTGAGTCCAAGTACCGCATGATTCTGTTTTTCCATACTGGAAATTCATTTTCGTTCAACATGGGAACAGTTGCCAAGTTGTATGTTTGCATGATTTTTCCTGCCATTTTGGAATTGGCAATTCAAGCGGTTAAGCTTGGAAAAATGGTTTTCGAAAATTGCTAGCTTTGATACCAATTGTTAGGTCCCAAATGGTAGGAATCAGGCTAGAGGGGGGGGGTGAATAGCCTGATTAAAACTTTTTGCTAAAAACTCATTTGATCATTGAAAATGTTAAGTTGAGCTTGCTAACCGGTTGAGAAATATTTAAGCAGCGGAATGTCGGTTAGAAGGACACATTAAACATAAGTTAACTTTTCATGCAACCTGGACAAGTCATATTTCCTCGTAGGATAAACATGTTGAGCAGTAAGTAGAATCAATAGGTTGTGACAGGTTGAGAGAATATCAAGCAGTTACAACTATAAGAAAATAAACAATCACACCTGAAGGGTTCGTTGAACATGGACAAGAACAAAAGGTGTGTAAACTTGTCAAATCATTGTACGGTCTTAAACAAGCACCAAAACAATGGCACGAGAAGTTTGATCGAACCATGTTGTCGAACGGGTTCAAAATAAATGAGTGTAACAAATGTGTATACATTAAAGGCACACCTGATGAATATGTGATTGTATGTCTATACGTGGATGACATGCTAATCATTGGAAGTAATCATGATATAATCATGAAAACCAAAAAGATGTTAAAGAAGAACTTTGACATGAAAGATCTGGGTCAAGCAGATGTTATTCTAGGGATAAAGATCTCTAGGACAGATAACGGAATTATCTTATCACAATCTCACTACATCGAGAATGTGCTTAAGAAATTCGAAGCGTTCGATCTGCCTCCGGCTAAGACTCTGGTAGATCTAAGTCTACATTTAGCCAAAAATAAAGGTGACCCAGTATCACAATTAAATTATGCTCGAGTCATAGGAAGTTTGATGTACTTAACAAACTGTACTCGACCGGACATAGCATACTCAGTTAGTAAACTGAGTAGATTCACGAGTAATCCAAATACTGAATATTGGAAAGCACTAACAAGAGTGCTTAGGTATTTAAAACATATCATAAGCCATGGATTACATTATACGAGATATCTAGCTGTATTGGAAGGATACAGTGATGCAAATTGGATATCAGACACAAAAGACTCAAAATCCACAAGCGGGTATATATTTACCATTGGTGGTGGAGCCGTGTCTTGGAAATCATCTAAACAAACGTGTATAGCTCGTTCCACAATGGAATCAGAGTTTATCGCCTTAGATAAGGCTGGAGAAGAAGCCGAATGGCTCAGAAATTTTCTAGAGGATATTCCATGCTGGAATAAGCCAGTGCCTCCTGTCATGGTACATTGTGACAACATGTCAGCTATTGGAAGAGCTAAAAGCTGTATGTACAACGGAAAGTCGCGACACATACGGAGGAGGCATAATACAGTAAGACAATTGATCTCTAATGAAATAATTTCCATTGACTATGTAAAGTCAAAAGAAAATATAGCGGATCCGTTTAAGAAAGGAATAAACAGAGATCAAATGTACAATGTAGTAAGGGCAAGGTTCTAAAAATCGCTAGGCGGCGCCTAGGCGGCGAGGCCGGGCCTAGCGCCTAGAGCGCCTAGGCGGGGCCGAGGCGGGGCCTAGGCGGGGCCGCGAATTTACACACATTTTTATATATATTCCATAGTTTTTGTCCATAGTGACAAATTCAAGAGTATAAATATATAAATCTTGAACAACTCAACTATGGGTCAGGGCATTTCGGTCATTGAACCATAACATTAGAAGACGGATAAAAACTTCAGAAGGCCGTTTGAGGCCCTTAGAAGCGTTTTTTGGCCTATTTATGGGCCGCTCATGGGGCATAGCCCGGTGAATTTTGTTCCTCTCGAAAAGACGGTCGTTTTGATATGCTGTGCATCCCGTAACTCCTCCGGAATCAAAAGTTACACCCGTTACGATCGAACGCATCTAAAAACTCGAACGCCAACTCTTCGACCGCCTAGACCGCCCAATCCCGCCTAGGCCCCGCCTACTCCCGCCTAATCCCGCCCAGCCGCCTAGACCGCCTAGCCCGCCTAGCCCCGCCTAGACCCGCCTAGCCCGCCTAGCGCCTAATTGCCCCGCCTAGCCTAAAGTCGCGGCGCCCGGCCGCCGCCTAGCGCCTAGGCGCCGCCTAGGCGGCCGCCTAGGCCGATTTTTAGAACAATGAGTAAGGGGAATGGGGTTAAAACCCACACAATAAAAGAAGTCTATAGCGGTAACTCAACCATGATGAGTGGAGATCCCACAAACTTGGTTCAATGAGACAACTAAGTTATGGATATTCTAGTAGCACACTTGAAACTTCTTAAAACCCATTCTCAGTAGCTGCCCAAGTGTAAGAAACCCTGCTGACGTGTGGTGAGGGTAAGCTTTAAAGCTTTTAATGATTCCTATACCTTAAAAAAAGGTGGAGTATTGCAGGTTACTCCTTATAGGAGATCACCTATATAAGTGAAGAAGTTTGGCCGCTTCTAATAGAAAACACTTATGAATCCAAGATATGGTCCAGGGCCGAATTGGACACAACGTGAGAATGAAAGATATCAGAATTGTTATCGTGTAAATGTTATTGTCTTGGTTTACACAAAACGCTGATCAGTTCAAGACATCGCGTTCACTGAACAGCAAGTAAATCCGATAGCATCTTACTAGGGATGGTTCAAAGCCGAAAGCTACCTACCCCGATGCGGTAACAGTTCGTCGAGATTTTCTTAAAAGTCTGCATACATGCATTAATTTCATTCATGTGGGGGATTGTTAGAAATTGGTAGTATTATTGGTGTTTGACCAATATTTGACCAAGTTTCTAGAAATTTCTATTTTGTAAAAATAGAAATAAGTTGCAAATAATTAATCTACATTTAGTGTAGATTAAAATGATATATTTATTTTCTCAAAAACCAATTTCGGGTGAATGAGAAATTAATTGTTAAAGTGAGCAACTTAATGTTGTTAATTGAAGAGAAGTTGCAATGGTTGATGAAAAGACATGGGGCGACCCGTGTCTATTGAAATGGGCGGGTCAAGGCTGCTAGGGTCGGTCCAGCAGATCTCCTCCATTCAATTTGCTTAGATCCAACGGTCCAGATTTAACAGGTGCAATTAGTGTCTATTCCCAATAGACACCCCATCTCTTCAATAACTATAAATAGCCCCCTCCTCCTCATTTCATTTCCATCCAAAATCATTTAAGCATTCTATTCTCTAAAGCATCCTAGCATTCAGAAGTCTTGCATTAAGAGTCCAAGAAAATCTCGAGTATTCAGTAGTTCGCCCGATAATTTCAGAGTTGTTGTGCTGCAATCTGAAATTCTCGAAAGTCGTTGTATCTTGGGGACAATTGCCGAAGACCGTGAGCACTCGTATACGGGGCAATATTGTCTTACGGAAAAAGAGTCAAACTCTTGCATCGACTTATTTTAGAAAATAATTTTTTCGTCCCGTTTTCTTTTTCAAAGCTATTTTTTTAAATACACCCAGTTTTTCCAACAAAGTAAAGTAGGAGAGAGAATGAGTGGGTGAAATGGTAAAGATTCTTTGTTATTTTAGACAGTCTACACTAATTTGGAATGGACCAAAAGAAAAATAAGTCAACACTAATGTGGGACGGATGGAGTAGTTAATAAAACACAAGAGCGAAAACGAAACAAACAAGAGCGAAAATTCCTTTTAGTCCTAGCGAATTACATGTGTCATGTTAAATAGCAACAGAAAATTTCATGTATAATTATAAGTGTTACAAATAAATAATATTAAAATGATTTTTTTTAATTATTAGTACATTCTTAAAAGTGAGATAATTTTATTGTTTGGGTCAAATATAAAAGAAATGTGAGACAAAGAATGAAGGATTATATCTTACTTGAGTTGGTTTGGACTAATAACCTAAAGTTTTAAATATCAATTAATAAATGAAATGCTCCATTCAAGCTGCATTTCATCAAGATATCAGCCTCCTCTAGAGGCTAACTAAAAAATGTGCGCTTCGGCGCTTTTTTACTCCGGTATTTCAGTAAAATGAAAAACAGATAACAAATTTAAATGGCGTTTAACAAAATGTAAAAATATACTCCCTCCGTTTCAATAGAAGCTGTCTAAATTTTGTCTTGCACGCAAATTAATAAAATGGGTGAGAAGAAAAAATGTTGTGAGTGTAATTTGAAAATAGGAGAGAGAATGAGTAGAGGGAATAGTAAATTATAATGGTGTTGTGAGTATTAAAATAATGTAGGAGAGAGAATGAGTGAAGGGAATAGTAAAGATTCATTTGCCAAAAAAAGGAAAGTGGAAGCTATTAACGGGATACCCAAAATGACAAAATGGGAATCTACTATTGGGACGGAGGGAGTATTCAGCTTTATGTAAAAACACTTTTTTTTGTACAAATAAATTTTAGTGTTCTTACATACATAGCATTTTAAATATTTTATATTGTTTTGGGCGCCATTTAAATTTGCTGTCTAATTTCATTTCGATGAAGCGTTTGAATCAAAAAAATGCTGGTGCAATTCGAAATTCCTAAAGAATGATAAGATTAAATTCCTAAAGAATGATAAGATTGCACGGTGCTGATGCGTTTTTGATTTTCAATCTCAGTACTTTTTTATATTATGTAATTATTTGAGATTATTTTGAATATTTCATATTGAAAAATGTCATTCACAAACACCCCTAGCCCTCACAAAAAAAAAAAAAAATGACACAAAAGTCACAGTCCTCATGTGTACATGATTGACCCAACTTTTTATGGTCATGAATTTCAACGGGACCATGTGGAAGATCAAACTATTTGGACTTTTATGTTAAAGTCATTTTCCCAATCAAGAAACCCTTTCATAATCACACCATTAATCTATAATATTACTTTAATTAATCATTACATTAATCCAATCCTTAATAGGTAATTTGATTATGAAAGTGTCCTAAACTTTGCCCTCTTGTGGAATGTTTTCCTAAAAGCAACAATGGTGACATGTGCTTCAAATGCTTCCAAGAACTTAGTAGGCCCTAATAATATTTTTAATATATACTCCCTCCGTTCCACACTAGTGTGAACTTATTTTCTTTTTTATTTGTCCCACATTAGTGTGAACTGTCCAAAATGACAAAAAATCTTTACTATTTTACCCACTCATTCTCTCTCACACTTTACTTTTACACTCACAACATTCTCTCTCCTAACTATTCCTCCCACTCATTCTCTCTCCTATTTAATTTTTCATACTCAGAAACACCTCCTCCACCTATTTTTATCTCCTACTTTTTCTTAATTTCCGTGCCAAAAATAATGGTCCACACTAGTGTGGGATGGAGGGAGTATATATATATATATATATATATACTCCCTCCGTCCCACTCCAGTGTGGACTTATTTTCTTTTTGGGACATCCCACATTAGTGTGAACTGTCTAAAATGGTAAAGAATCTTTACTATTCCACCCACTCATTCTCTCTTCTACTTTACTTTTACACTCACAACATTCTCTCTCCTAACTATTCATCCGACTCATTCTCTCTCCTATTTAATTTTTCATACTCACAAACACCTCCTCCACCTATTTCTCTCTCCTACTTTTTCTTAATTCGCGTGCCCAAAAAGTAGGTCCACAGGGGAGTGGGACGGAGGGAGTATATGTTAGTGCAGACTGTGGGTGTTAACACAGACGCTGTCACTGGCAGTTGGGTGTTACCCGAACTGGAATGATGTATAATTAGATAATTCTTTTCATATTATTTTATATCCTAATGTCTAATATTATTTGCAAGATATATGTGTTTGTTAGTCCATATTACAGGTTAATACATGGTTGAATTGATTGCTAAAAGAATGAAAGGAAGTTATACGTAAATAAGGATTTACGAATAACTTTTGCTTGGTCCATATTACTTGTTGATAAAAGAAAAACGTGGAAAGACCAAGTCAAGGTTGTTGTTGCTGTGTATTGAAGAGTACACGGTCAAGAAAGCAAGAGAGTACAAGGTGAGAAAGCATGGACTTGGATTTCAAGTTTCGGTTGCTATAATGGTGGGAAGTTGGCGCAAGATGTGAGAAACAAGCCAATAAATCTCTCCACTCTCCTCACACGATCTGAGCATCCAAGGCTGTTGTTTTTTAGTAGCCTCCAAGGCAATTGAAGGTTATAAATAGGCTAGGTGTGATCACTTGAAGAGATACCAAACACATATAAGACACACACCTTAGTACAAGAGAGACAAAGTAGTTTTGGTTCATATAATCTTTTCTCCCTTGTGATTCTAACTTAAACATTGTGTGTTTAAGTGAGTGTTGGCTAAGGATAGGATTCGTGCTTTATCTCATTAGTTCCATAGAGCATTATTATTGTTATAGCAATAGGGAACTTTCGACTTTGTAATTTTTCTATATTGATTATAAAGTCTTCGCCATCTAGGCACACTCAAGTTATATATTTATATAACTTGAGAAAATTATATCTTGTGTTATTTATTTCCGCTGCACAAATCTTTTACAAACTGTTTAGTTTTGTGGTGTGTGTGATGTCCGTCAGTGTGTTATCCAAGGTGTTGGGTAACATCTACAGTAACATCTCTTTCCAGTGAAGCCCTGACAATTTCAATTGGTATCAGAGCAGGTCACTTGACGATACTAAGTGTTTGGTCTAGGTGTTATGGCTTATGATCCGGCTAATCCTAATCATAAGCGTCTTCCTGTGTTAGATGGCTAGAATTATTGTTATAGGAAGATCCGCCTACGCTCGCATATCAAATCAATTGATTTTCGAGCATGGCGATCTATAACAAATGGTTACCCCTTACCATTGTTACCTCCTGATGAGGATGGTGACATACAAGTTAAACATGAATCAGAATGGAACATGAAAGAGATCAACCAAGCTAATTTCAATTAAAAGGCACTTAATGCCATTTTTGAGTGGGTTGATATGCATATTTTCAAACTTATTCAAAATAGTTCCACTGCAAAGGAAGCATGGGACATTTTACAACATTTTTGTGAAGGTGATGGCAGTGTGCGTGAAACTAAGCTTAGGAGTCTCACTAGCAGATTTGAAAGATTAAGGATGGGCGAAAATGAAACAATTCCTTCTTATTTTGAAAAATTGTTTGATATTGCTAATGAATGTCAATTGTTGGGTGAACCTTTTACCAACAAACAACTTGTCTCAAAAGCAATTAGAATCCTTCCTAAGCGTTTTAATATGAAAGTTTCATCTATTGAAGAGGCTCACAATGTTTCAACCATGGATATCAATTCTTTAATGAGTATTTTGAAAAACTTTGAGTTAAATCTCCTAGATCAAAGTGAATCATCTAAGGGGAAAAATGTTGTTTTGAAAACTCAAACCTCGAGTTCTTTGGAAGAAATGAAGATGAGGTTTTTGAAGAAATAGATGAGAATGCTAGTGTTGCTTTACTTGCTAGAAAATACAATTCTATGGTTAGAAAGTATAACAATGAAAAAATGCAGGTGAAAGCAAAGGAGAAGCAAACCAAATTTTATGATTCGATGCCAAAGAGGACCTTCCCATCTGCCCCAAAGTCTAACCCAAGAACAGCGTCTTCATATCAATTAAGGTCTGATCTGAAACACATTGAATCCATTCAATGTCATGCATGCTCGGGTCGGGGTCACTATTCCAATTAGTGTGCAAATACTCTAAGGAAGAGAGGAAAGAACCTATGAGTTTCTCTTAGTGATGATGAGGGTAAAGGACCATCTCAGGAGGAAGAATCTGATCAAACAACCATGTTTATCACAATAAGTAACACGGACGGTGACAGTGTTACCCAAGGTGTTACCCAGTTTGGGATAACATCTGTGATCACACCTGACAGATATAATGAATTGTGTGATACTAATGTTTTTTATTTTGTTGGTTCTTCTAACCTTAATACAAGAAGTACACAGAGCAAAGATGACCTCATTTCTGGGTTAAAAGACCTTTATGAGGCGTTGCTCGTTGAATGGAAGAAAGAGAAAAATTTGGTTAAATCTTTAACCCAAAAGAATGATGGACTCCAGGCCTATGTGACTCATATGGAGATTCAATCTACCAAGAGAGAAGTCGAACTTGAAAGATTCAAAGGCAAATTGACTCTAGCCGAAACCACCTTGAAGAAGCTCAACACCGGATCTACCAAATTGGATGAGATCTTGAACTTGAGTACACCTATCAAAGCAGGTATTGATTTCCAAGACTATTTGAATAGTATTATTTCTACTTTGTCTAGGAATGATAATGAGAATTATTTTGTTAAGGAATGTTTTGTTGACAAAAATACTTTTTCGAAAGAACCATTTGACAAAGGGAAATTGTGTCAATATTGTCACACACCTGGACATTTTAAAAATAAATGCCATGTTGTTTCAAAAAAATTGTCTAGCCCCTCTGTGTTACCTAAGGTGTTGCCCAGTACACAGGATAACATACCAGTCAGAATGGTAAATATTCAAAAAAGGTGTGAAAACCTAAAGCTAATTTGAGATGTGATGTCATTTACACTGCTTTAAAAACAAATATAGAATGTTCTTGGTACTTTGATAGTGGGTGTTCACGTCATATGACAGGAACAAAATTGTTTTTAAAAGACTATGAAATGGTTCATGGGGATAGTGTAACGTATGGTGGTGGGAGCAAGAGTAATATCATTGGGAGAGGAACACTAAATGTGTCTGGATTTCTAGCCTTAAAGAATGTCTTACATGTTGATGGTCTTGTAACTAATTTAATTAGCATTAGTCAACTTTGTGATGACAACTTAGAGGTGAAATTTAATAAAGATACATGTGAAGTTTATGATAAGACTAATAATTGTGTAATGATAGGTACAAGATCTAATGATAATTGTTATCTTGTTGAAGACAAGCAAGTATGTCATTCGGCAAAAATTGATGACACTTCTGTGGCATAAAAAATTGGGACATCTCCATAACAGAGATTTAGAGAAACTTTTTAGGTTTGATGCTATTAAAGAAATTCCCAAATTGATTTTTAAAGATAAATTTGTGTGTAGGGATTGCCTTAAATATAAGCAAACCTGTGTTACCCACAGTGTTGCCCAACACCAAAAGCAACACTTTGGAACAACACATTGTTTTCAACTTTTGCACATGAACTTGTTGGGTCCAATTGAGGTGGATAGCCTGGGAGGTAAGAGGTATTCTTATGTCATTGTGAATGGTTTTTCTAGATTTACTTGGATCTATTTTTTAAAATAAAAATCTGAAACTTTTGATAAGTTTAAATTCTTACATTCCAAAATCAAAAATATGTTTTGCTCACCTATTTTTCGTATAAGATCTAATCATGAAAAAGAATTTTATAATGTTTCCTTTTCTACTTTTTGTGAGAAAAAGGGAATTCATCATGAATTTTTGACCTCTAAAATGTTCCAACAAAATTGTGTGCCCGAAAAGAAAAATAGGATATTGCTAAAAATGGCCCGTGTCATGATGTTTTTCAAAAGTATTTTGAAAATATTTTGGGCTGAAGCATTGAACACGGCTTGTCACATTTCTAATAGAGTTTTTCTAAGCTCTGATACCAATTGAAATTGTCACGGTTTGACTGGAAAGAGATGTTATCGTAGATGTTACCGAACACTTTTGATAACACACTGACGGGCACACACACACTCCGAAATAAAATAACTTTAAAAGTGTTTTGCAGCGGAATTAAAAGACACAAGAGTTAATTTTCTCAAGTTATATAATTATATAACTTGAGAATGGCTCAAAAGCCAAGACTTTATCTCCACTATATAAATGATTACAAAGCCAAAAGTTTCCTAACTCTATTACAAGTAGAAAACGAATAGATCAAAACACAAACCCTATTCTACCCAAAACACAATCAAGTCCAAAGTACTTGAGAGTGAAAAGACAAAGTATGGGAGAAAGGAAAAAAGGAACCAAATATGTGTTTTGTCTCTTGTGCAAGGAGTGTGGAAGATGTGTGTAATTGGTATATCTTCAAGTGTCCGCACCTTGCCTATTTATAGTCTTCAAATGACTTGAAGGCTACTCAAAATAATAGCCTTGGATGTTCAGATCGTGTGAGGAGAGTGGAGAGATTTCTTGACTTGTTCCTCACTTCATGTGCCAACTTCCCACCATTGTAGCAACCGAAACTTGAAGCCCAAGTTCATGCTTTCTCTACTTATACTCCCTTGCTTTCTCGACCTTGTACTCTTCAATAAATAGCAACAACAACCTTGACTTGGTCTTCCCAGGTTTTTGATTCATCAACAAAGAATATGGACCAAGTAAAAGTTATTCGTAAATCCTCATTTATGTATAACTCTTTCAACAACTTCCTTCCATGATTTTAGCAATCAATCCAAACTTGTTATAACCTGAAATATGGACTAACAAACACATATATCTTGCAAATAATATTAGACATTAGGATACAAAATAATATGGAAAGAATTATACAATTATAAATCATTTCAGTTCGGGTAACACCTAAATGTGTCTGATTTTCCAACCTTAAAGAATGTCTTACATGTTGATGGTCTTGTAGCTAATTTAATTAGCATTAGTCAACTTTGTGATGACAACTTAGAGGTGAAATTTAATAAAGATACTTGTGAAGTTTATGATAAGACTAACAATTGTGTGATGACAGGTACAAGATCTAATGATAATTGTTATCTTGTTGAAGACAAGCAAGTATGCCATTCGGCAAAACTTAATGACACTACATTGTGGCATCAAAAATTGGGACATGTTCACTTTCGTAACATAGAAAAGATAGTTAAACTAGATGTTGTTAAAGGTATTCCTAGTCTTGATCTTAAACAAAAAATTATTTGTGAGGATTATCTCAAAGGAAAACAAACTCATGTTGCCCACAGTGCTCACCATGAGCAACACACTGTAACAACACATTGTTTTCAACTCTTGCATATGGATTTTTAATGGGTCCAGTTGAGATAGAAAGTTTTGGGGGCAAGAAATATACTTATGTTATTGTTGATGATTTTTCAAGATTTTCATGGGTGTATTTTTTAAGGGAAAAATCTGAAACTTTTGAAAAATTCAAAATCTTGCACTCTAAGATCAAAAACATATTTTGTGCTTCACTTTTTTGAATTAGATCCGATCATGTGAGGGAATTTGAGAATGTTTCTTTTTCAAATTTTTGTGAAAGAAAAGGAATTCACCATGAATTTTCAGCTCCAAAAACACCTCAACAAAATGGGATAGTCGAGAGGAAAAATAGGACGTTACTTGAAATGACTCGTGTGATGTTGTTTTCAAAAAGAATCTCGAAAAGATTTTGGGCTGAGGCACTAAATACGGCTTGTCACATGGCTAATAGAAATTTTCTAAGACCCGGCACAACCATGACTCCATAAGAGATTTTAAATGGTAAGAAGCTAAAAGTTTATTACTTCCATGTCTTTGGTTGTGTGTGTTACATTCTCAATGATCGGGACAACTTAGCAAAATTGGACTCTAAGAGTGATAAGGCCATTTTTCTTGGGTATGCTTCAAATAGTCGTGCATATAGGATATTTAATCTAAGGTTAAAAACCATCCAAGAATCAATGAACGTTGTTTTTGATGATCACTCAAGTATTGCAGGAGAAAGTGTTCAAGAGACACCCTTGGAGCTGTTGGAAGAAGTCAGTCCAGAAGGTATTACCACGAGTGCTAACACTGATAGTAACACAAAAATGGAGCAGGGTGTTATTACTAATGAGATAACACCTCAGATAGCACCTGATTCCAGTCCAACGAATGAAGATCAAGAATGAGTTGAAACTGAGGTTCACGAGAATGTGAGAAGAGATTATCCACCGAGAATCAGTAGGAATCATCCTACAACACAAGTAATTGGGGAGGTGAATGAAGGTATACGAACAAGACCCAAAAATTCCATTAGTTACCGTGACATGGTTAGGTATATGTGCATGTCCACCACATGCTCAAAGATAATATACACTTGTTTTACTTCATCCGTAGAAACTAAAAATGTGATTGAAGCTTTGAAAGATAATTTTTGGATTCAAGCAATGCAAGACTAACTTGATCAATTCTCTCGTAACAATGTTTGGTCTTTAGTACCTCGTCCCACAAATACTAATGTTATTGGGACAAAATGAATTTTTAAAAATAAGACCGATGAATTTGGTAACATTGTTAGGAACAAGGCTCGTCTTGTGGCTCAAGGCTATACACAAGTGAAAGGTGCCGACTATGACGAAACCTTTGCACCTGTAGCTAGAATTGAGTCAATAAGACTTTTATTGGCCATTGCTTGTTTTCTGAAAATCACATTGTTTCAAATGGATGTCAAAGCAGCATTTTTAAATGGATACCTAGATGAGGAAGTTTTTGTTGAACAACCAAAAGGCTTTGAAGATTCATTTCAACCAGACCATGTGTATAGACTTAATAAAGCTCTTTATGGGTTGAAGCAA